>JARJDZ010010851.1:0-31296 GCA_030264555.1 Aleochara sp. GC000083
TCGTGAAGCGACTCGGCCGCTTTCCCGTAATTAGAACGTACACAATGTCGTTTACGGGAATGCGTGTCCTACCCACTAAACCCGCAATACCTGAATTCGGGAACGGGAGACCCATGTACAGGTGCCAGAGATGCCTCAGCCATAGAGAGTTGAGGGCTAAAATGTGATGACAGACACATCCTATTCAATTGGAAGTGCAAGAGTTTATTGACGCAAAACAGCATGTACATGTTCGGGGCGTTGTGTACATTTTGTGGTGGAGGCGCAATTATTGGAACACTGATGCGTTATTAGGGTCGGGTGCCTAGACCGAAGAGCGGTCGCGCTACAATGGTATTAAAATTAATAGAAAGCGCTATGATTAACAATGAAGGCAGTATGCCAACACGTAAACATGTAACTTACAGTTGACCGTATGCAAAACAAACTTCCAGTGAATGACCTTACAATTTATTAATTGTTATTACCACATACAACTAATCTTCTTATTTAAGGTGATTATTATGTCGTATGAAATCTGGAAACGATATGGAAACGACTTGATAATTTTCTTCAGCACGTTTCTCTTGCGTTACACTATTATGGACATTTTCTCTAATTATTACACGATCTGTACATCGTCCAAGCAAAGATGACATAGAGTGTATTCGTTTTTCACTGAATTCACTGTCGTTTACTGTCGACTATCTTCGGATTTCACTGAATCCAGTGCCGTGACGTCAGATGTGACGTCATGGCTTTATTGACAACTTACTGAATTCACTGGATCTAAAAGCAGCGGGATTTGAAATTTCAAATGCATGATTGGCGATTTTAGTCGGTATTGACCCAAAAATTGTTAATCTAAATATAAACAACATTTTTGTGCATCACATACTTGTATTATGACTTAGGACATGAAATTATTTCACACGTTCTTCAAATTTGCAGAATTGCTATTATTAATTTTCTCGATTTTTTAAAGAATGCAATCATGCTGGAATACCATAATATGATGTTTATTGTAATGAATATGGAAGGAGTTTAACTTTTCAGGGTTTATTTCTTAATGTGTTTGTTTGGTAATTTAAATTTGNACTGGCTGTTCGGTTTTCAACCAGTGAATACTGGCTGTCAGTGAAAAAGAAACAGACGTGTTCAGTAAATTCAGTAGCTTCACTGAACCAGTGAATTCAGTGAAAAACGAATACACTCATAGACTAATCTTCTCCAAAGAAAGTTCTCTTAAAAAATAAAGTTAACTCATCAAACTCAAATCAATCGCAGTAAGATTGAATAGACATTTGTTCAATAGAAATTGACAATGCAAAAAACGCGCAGCCAAAACCAACATGCAGTTTATTAAATTTAGACATCAATCCAATGTGGTGTTCAAGCTGGCCTCAGCATAAAAACACGAATCCCAAGCTATATTTTTTTTCTCAAAACAGTGATTCTTCGTATATTTCGTCTTTTTCGAAGGATTTTCCTAAAATCTTATTCTTGCAATTATACACAATTAAAAAAAATGACTCAGCCATTTTCAATTAATGAATTACCTTATATGGATGGACTGTTTAAAACGGACACAGATGCTCGTTTCACAAACGTTCCTTAAATTTTAATGATCATTAAAGTAGCTAATCCATGATTAAATGTCACAATTGTGTTTCACAAACGTTGATTAAATCCAAATCCTTAACTCCTATTGGCCGAAAATATAACGAACGTCAAATTATGTATTACTAACTAATAAATGAATTAAGGAACGTTTATGAAACCGGGCAAGAGAATCATATGTTGCGTTAACAAAAAAAACGCGAAAATATATGGAAGCAATTGTTTTAGCAACATCGTCATAGCAACGTATATTATTTCATTGTTTGATTCCACAATAACTTGATTTTTGTTACTTTTTTTTAACGAAACATAGATATTTATAAAGATTTTGATAAAACAAACAATAATAGCTGGTTAAATTTGTTTCAGGAAATTATGTTGTCATCAATTGTGCACTTAATTTCCTACATCATAACTATCGTTTCTAATTGCACCAGCGCTGAGAGATTGAAAAATGAAGTATAACGAATCAATTTGTTATATACACAAACAATGTTTTGCTGCTTAATCCGTTTCAGAGTGAAAAACTTGCTGATGCCATTTATAATGGTATAACTTGCGATGGCGATACTCAAACGCAACGAGATATGATATTGATCCTACAACGATGTCAGAAACCATTAATGGCAAACATCGGAGAATTTGGTTTCTTAGGACATGTACTATTGATAAATGTACACTATCCTATTTTTGCATTTGTATATTTTCTAAACTAGGACTTGTATTTTAGGTCTATAAATCTGTTTTTTCTACACTAACAGTATTGCAACAAATGAATTAATTCCTGTAATACAGTACATATTTTTAAGTTAATGTTTAGGCCGCAAATATTAAATCAGTTCTCAGACTGTTGAAAACTGACGTCTTTGCGGTTAAATGATCTAAGATGTTAAAAATGTAACGCTGCATCATTTACTCTTATCTATATACAAGAATAATGCATCCCATTTTTACCTTTATTCATTTCACCATTTTCTTTTTTTTTGTAATGTAAATCCGTATTATCCTATCAACCAAGCATCTCTTGGAAGTTTTGAAACAAACCTATCTACAACCTCAAGACTCGACACAATGAGCGTTTACATTAGCAGACAGCGCCAACGTTAGAAATACATGGAATGCCAAATTTATTAACATTTAAATGGACGCGAACCAAATAGACAGCATTTGGTTGTTTAACAGTCGACGACCAATTTGACCGACGAGCGCACATTTTTTTCTAACTAATCCAGGCTTAAACATTGTGAAGTTAATTGGGGTGGACACGATAGCTAAAACAGCTTGCATATGTAAACATGTACTGCGTCGGCGGCAACTGTGATACAGCTCTGCAGAACATATCGGCCACCTCGGCAGTCAGTATGTTGCCAACATCAATTGAGACAACGTCTGTATTACAAGTTTTCATATAACTACTTCATTGAAGGGCAAGTGAATTAAACGCTTGACTGAAACATGATTGATTTAGTAGTGAAAGGTAATTTATGAAATTAAAGAAGTTAGAAGAATAATAAATCCATGGTTTATTGTAATAATTCAACTTTCAGGCAGAACTTAATATTCCCATGATGGGTCCATATTTCACTGGCAACACGTGAAATTTAACAATTAATGCAATTGGAAAGTAATATCTATGGAATTCCAAATGTTTTCTGAACTGTTAATATTAATAAGGTGGGTTTAATAATTTTTAGCAACTTCAATTATCCCAAAAAGCACTTGTGGCGAAAAGAGCGTAGTTTTAAGTAGGATGTCTAGTATTTTATTTGGGTAGTCCTGCTATAACTTCATAATAGATATCGTGAAATTGAAAGATGGATAGAATATGAAGATACGAAATTGGATATAATAATATAATAATTGTTCGCAATGGACAGGAGGATATGGTAATCAATTGAATCTAGGTTCGAACTATACCGTAGGTGCACCTCCTAACTAAGCTTCTTTACTTTACTAGTTGATTTAACTTTGCAATAAATATTGAACAAGCACCCTGAAACTAATATCTGTTTAATTCATTTAATAAGATTTTTTAATGATATATTAAATAATCGATATAATACCATGCTTCTTGGATCAAAGTCGCACATTGAATGAGTTGAATAATTAATAATATATTTTGGTGGAAATTTTATTTTACAACATATTTTTCAAGTGTGTGATTCTAACAAAACAAAATTGAATTTGCAAATAAAATTGTTAAGTAAATATTGTACCACGAAGGGTTTGATCCCTTCACTTCTATTCCAATTGTCGTGTATCGTACAAGCAGGCTATGTCAGTGGTTTACAGAACACAGAATAATACAATTTTTGGAGGCGGCTAGAGCCCATATTTCGACATCGCAGCAGCTAACAAAAATTATTTTGTACTTCTACCAACCCATTCCATCAATGCTCTAAGTGATTTTGCAATTTGAATTTACGGGTTGGCGATAGTCCTTTGTTAACTACAATTGTAGACTGTTCATTCGATTCGTAACACGACATATTCACATATTATATCACAAGACAATCGAAAATTTTCGGACATGCGTGAGACGTATTGTCGAACTCTGAAAATTTTCGATTGTCTTGTGATATACGGGGGACTATTTCCCGAAATATTTTTATTATATTGGCTAAGAAAATTATTGTTTGTTATAAGAAAATAGCGTACTAAGCAGCAGACAATTTCCAAAATATTTGACATGTCACTTTTGAAACTTGACAAATAATTTTTCGTGTGATTTTGACGGGAAAGATTTGCGCAGTAGATCATTGCGCAGGTAAAGGTGCACTGTATTTCGGCAATACGACTAGTATGCTGATATTCGATGCAATGTGCGTTTTCCTGCAATCTCAGATTGCAGCAAATGCAACGAGGGAAATAGTCCTAAAAATTAATCCAGAAAATATTTTCATTGCAGAAAATAAACACGAAGTTTGAAGAAATCAGTAAAATTATCCTTTTTATGAATTTTCTTTGAATTAAACGAAAATTCTATTAAAGTTCCGATCCTCTAAAACAAAAGTCCTAGTTTCATAGAAGATTTAAGTTGAAAAAAGTTTAAAGTGGAAAATCAAACTAGGAATAATATTTAGAAAATAATTATCCACAAAAATTGAAATTGAAGAAAACAAATTATAAATTTATGATTTAATTTTACTGAAAAATTATATTCTGATCTGTTTTTTTCTTTGAAGATGTTTTCAAAATTATTTTGACTGTGTAAATTTCATAATTTCAATGGCAAATTTCTTCAACATTAAAAAACTTTAAAATGTAAATTTTTTGCAAAAATATCAATATGCAATTTACAAACGCTTTGTTTCTCGATTCCCAAAATACTCGCTTAATTACTAATTAGCAAACTTGCATGCACTCTATTTCAACGTTTCACCGAATATTGCAATCTCTTGTTGTTCCCTACATCACCATCTCGTGCCGAACATAAAATGTATCTCACCTCATGCATGCACGTCAGTTGATATTTTGCGCGCAGATTCGCCGAAAATATCCACATCACAAGTGCACACATCAAGTGCGGCAAATCAAAGAGCGAAAAGTCAAAGCATCCAACTACCAGCTAACAGCGACATCAACAACCAACCAACAACAACAACATGCTCGCATGTGATGCCGATTAAAGAGAGTAGAGCCGGCCCCCGAAGAGTGCAAATGGGGGGAAAGTGCACATGCACATCGCACGACATCGTTTGATCATCGACGATACAATACAAAATAAAGCAATAATAAAATGCATCACTCGCCCGTCAAGCGTGCTCATCGCAGCGAGTTGTGCAGTTGCAGTTTATTATCATCCTGCATCGAGCTCGCAGCGAACGAATCAGTTGTTTTGGCAAAGTGTATATTACATTTCCACATCAGATCATTTCGAGTTGTTCGGAAGCTTTGCGCACTCATATCTGGGGAAAAAATCGAATGAAATAAAAGGCAGATGATGCGGGGGATGGATATGTTGAAGCAATCAGTTTTCGTTCGATTTGTTTTCGTATTGTTGTAGTTTTTATGAGTCTAGTCATTTGGAAGGACGAGTTTTTCACATTTAAATCATCGAATTGATGTTTGGTATTACCTTTTGATTTTATGGGGAAAGTTTTTATGATTGTGAATATTTTAAATTAAATTTCAAAGAAGCATTTGTTTGTACTTCAAAGGCAATTTAAATCCTTTCTTTGGGATAATAAAAATTTCATACCTGCTTTAGCAAATTTGCAATTCCAATTGAATAAATTTGCCAGATTTCGCAATTATCGCTGAAATAAATTCTAAAAGGTCTTTTTCATCCTGAAATTTAAATAATTTTTTAACTTTCTTAATAAATCCTAACTGAAAATTTTACTGAAAGACATCAAGTTAAATTTTGATATTATGGCTATAAATAAATCTACAGGATTTGACTACAACATAAGATCCTTTTGATCCTGCACACTCATTGAATCCTGAGGACTCTTCACTTAATCATGAAGCATTGGACCGCATTGCTCAGCACAATGGGATCGATGGAGCCGATGATGAATGATCCATCCATTCCTGGCTTACGCTGATCCTTTGTATGCAAAATGCTTTCGGGGGTGAAAATGTGCAAGCAGCTTTTATGCCACATTTATCGGCCATAATAATTGATTAATTCAGCTGGCATTACAACCGCATTTTGATAAACCCCAAACCACGCGCACGTCCCGAAAAAGCTTCCACGAACTGCTCGTGAATGCTAACTAACTGATAATTAGTTCGTTATCAGTTTGTTTACACCCTCCTTTTTGCAAATAATTTACAAGCTTCATGCCACGAGCGCCCATAATCAAAAACGTCAATTTTTAATTAGTTTCCGAAACGCGAGAGCGCCGAGAGTTTTTCATATCGAACATGATAATAATAATGATCATGAAAGGAGCTCGGCTGAAGATCCTGACGAGTCAAAGAGGGAAAAAGTTGGCCGGCCTTGTTTCATGCGAAAGTACGAAAATCTCGGCCGAACTTTTCACGCGTTCGAAATTTGCGCGCCCATTTTCTCGCAAGTTTTGCGTAAAAAGTACTACCATAGCATCGACAACGCGTCCTGTAATTGCTTATTATAACCAAAAATAAGTTTTCGGGGTGCTGGTTCGAGCAACAAAACAGAAGCCACCAACGGAAACCATCAACGGAAACCAGTTGCATGTAAACAGGTTGCTTTGTTGCTTATTTTCGGGGAGTTGTTTACTTTGATTTCTCCGGGATTTTGCATGAAATTACATCCTGCAGGATTACTTTTAATAAATACGTTTTTGATTCGAAATGAGGAGCGGACTCTTTGTCGATGCCATAGAAATAAGCAAAATTAAGAAAACGACGAACGAGTGAATCGAATATCGTGAATCATTATTTCGGCGGGCGAAAAAGTTCAAAATTGAAGAAAGGATATCTTCGTCAAGCAGGAAAAACAAAGAAAATTAGGGAGGGGAGAATACTCCTTCGCACTTGTACTTGTACTTTTTCTTTTCCTTCAGGGGAAAAAACCAAATAAGTTTTAATTACAACGCAGTTTGTTCGAGGGTTGCGATTTCAAAGCGCAATTTCCGTCCTTTAAGATCTGATCCTTGGTGAAACTTGTTGGTTGTATATTTCATAATTTTCTTCTGGGCTTTTTGATGTCTCAAGTTATCTGATCGAAAAAAAATGATTTGTTGCATCATTCCATTTGTTATCGCCATCAAAATAAACATCATGTAAGACGGAAATGTAGAAACATTGCAGTGAAAATAAAAGGTAGTTTTATGGTACCAAACGAACGAACGGAAACAGGAAATATGGGCACTCTAACAGAGAGAAATTAAGTCGTTTCATATAATTACAGAGTTAATCAACAAACTACTACAATTCAACACGCAATTCAATTTGTTTTTTAGAAAAATACAATTAAATTCTTTTTTTTTGTTTTCAGAAAAACTGGTTTCATTGAAATTCTTCCTGCAAGGACTCAAAATTGGTAAGTGATAACCAAAAAGTCGAAAATCACCGAAATTAAATGAGAAAATCCAATAAATCATAAATTTCCCCCCATGAAGAAAAAAAAAATAACATTTGAGAAACCGGAAACGACCGCATTGAATTGTCCTGTACAAACATTACAAACGTGATTTCTATTTTCCTTGCAACGTCGTCCTTTTTCGATTATAAAACACATATTGATTGTACGCCATCGCCCGAGGATCTACTGTTTTTCCCCCGGATGCATTGCTCCTTTTTCCTGCTTCTTGAGCATCGGGCGGGGGCGGCGGCCGATGTGACGACTCGAGCGTATCGTGTGTTTGAATGGTATTTGCACGCGAGTCCTTCGTTTTGTCTGCTTGATCCACGTGCGCACATTGAGGCGATGGGGGCGGCACACAAGACGATATAAAGTAAGTTAACTTACTTGTAACAGTAAAGTAATATCGAGGAATCATGTTACGCTTTCGTAGATGTTCCCTCTAAACCAGATATCTAAAGGTGTATATGTATGCATATACACGTGGATGTGTGTGTGAGTATGCGGTTTTCCCCCCTTGGTGGTGGCGGTGGGAAATGCGGCAAGGAGCACGACCCAATTAAAAATCTAATTTCATACCGAAATCAGTTTTCCTCGAGCCGCTCGAGGCTTTACCATGCGCACACGAAGACGACGAACGTTCCATAAGGAAGGACGCAGGACGACGAAAAGGGAATCCTCCCGCCGTCAGAATTCGCAAGCGATCGCGAAATACAAGCAAAAATCGCGCGATCTTTGATCCCGAAATTCCCGCTTGGGAATTGAAACTTGATGCGCAAAATATTACCCTATCTAATTTTGTGCAGAAAGCACCTCACCTGGTCAATAGTCTTTCGAATATGTGTGTGTTGATATGGGGGGCGGCAAATGACAAAAAAAAATTGCTTTCTGTCGTGTCATCTACGAATTGTTCTCATGTCAAATCAAATTGATTGATTTCGTAAATTTTTTATTGGGCCACACACTCCACTGTCACACACACATTTCGGGTCGTACGTGGGGGCGGCATATTATTTATGTCCTTTCGATTTCAATATGTCGGGATGGTGTTTTGTTGTCGGGGACAGTGGAAACAGACAAATAGGCAATACACTCAACTGACTGCACACCAATCAACACGAACTTCGGAGGGAAATGTGGGGGCGGCTGCACAATTCAAATATTCGATCTACACATCCATCCACATCGACGGACTCTCCAGCCATGGAAAATCTGGCTGCTCGAACAATTCGAACAATTCGATTGCCCCGAATAGTAAAACAGTAAAGTTATATATTTGGCATTTGAATAGACGCCCGCCGCCAACGACACTGCCATCGTCGTCGCCGCCTCCCGGTGTATTTACATCGCAGTTTAGTATATATGTGTGTATGTAGTTGAGTCGATTTATATGTATTTTGCGTCCAAGTTATGTCACTTTGGTCGTGCAGCCTACTGATACAATGCGACCGGTATTGCCGACTCGGGGGGCGGTTGAAACCATCGGGGGCAGAGTATTTCCAGCCAGGCTGAGTTGAAAACACTTAAAATGCAAATCGCCTCTGTATAGATCCAATACGATCATTCAGCCACATGTTGCATTGACGAATTGCGAATAACAGAAAAAAAACGACGCAATTTTTATGTCATATTGCACGGGCTAATTGCATGCATTGGATTACATGCGCGCGGGTCATTATTTCAGCGCAAATAATTAGCGCGTCGAATTCGGGCGCGGAAAAACGTTACGTTCGCAAATTGAAAACGAGTCAATTAGTAGTTGTTGTTATTAATTAGTCATTACTCATTAGTCGGACGGCGAATGGCTTGTTTGGCATATGACCTCCCAGTGCGCAAATCGGATATGGCCGGGTATCAGGCTCATTTATTCGCGATTCGCATTTCATAACGATGTGCGGACATTCATTTGGCAATCCACGCATTTGTCTCTGTCCCCCCATGTTTGCATCAGTATTGGGTTGTTTGCGGGCGACAAGCAGGCTAAAAACGCGGAACAAGGAGAGTCGTGTTGTGAAATATTACGTGATGCGCTCGCGGAAGAATTGCGAAAATATACACACATTCGGGGGGCGGTTGGTGGCGGTTGGTGGCGGCTGGTGGAACATCATCAATAACGCTCATTAAGTGAGTGATGCACTTTGCTTGCGGACGGTGTACGTGCGTATTAGTCTCCCGTTTCATGTGGCAAGTGTCCCCCGATCAAATTCCCCTGCTGGACGCGAATATGTCAAATGAATACGTCCACAAATTGCATATTAATTTCTGACGGGGATTTGTCGCCAATGTTTTTAAACGTGTCCTATGTCGGATATTTTCAGAAACATGCGAATTTAAAACTAAAATTTGTTAGGTGCTCAAAATAGATTGAAATTGTAAAATTTTAGTTTGGCAAATAATTTTTGCAAATAATTTTCAGAGGTAATAATAACATGAAATAAAAATCTTGTTGATAAACTTTTATTTGGATTCGTTTTTTATCCTTAAAGGAATTGATTATTTATCGTTTAAATATGAATATTTTTTGCAATAGGTTTTAATTTTAAACGACCCAGAAGGATCTCATTATTTTCAGAATTGCACGATATCAAAACCGAAATTTAAGTTAGCTTTGTTGAAATTTCAAAATTTTAAACTATATTTCATCTGAAAATTTCACAATGAGGAATCTCTTAAATCAAATTCTGTTTGTTAATTTAGAATTATTTTTGGGAATCAAATTTTCAGTATAACACGATACTAAAATAGAAATAGATTTTCCTTTTGTTGAAATGTCAAAATTTTAAAACTTTCTGTAATTCCATTGAATATTTCTTTCAAAATTAATTGACGAATCTAATAACTATAACAAATCATATTTTTCCAGTTTAAAGATCATGCTAAACTTCCGATAAATAATTTTTTTATAATCAAATATAGAATTTTTGTAATTAAGTTTTCAAAATATCCCTCTTCTAAATTTGACGTTTGGTAAACATAAAAATAAATATTTTTTCGGCCCAATTCTTATACCACGAAATATTTTTTACAAAATAAGCTGTAAAGCTCTTGAACCCCAAAAAACACGCAAACAAAATTAATACAAAGCACTTGAAACGTCAATACCATAAGGGAAAAAAGTCATAAAAGTAGCTGGCAAGTAAAAAAAAAAACGAAAACATGCAATATTTGCTACACATTGTCCTCGTGGAGTTGTCGACATGTTAATTTACGTTAATTTAATAAGCAAACACGTACCGGGCTCGACATTCACGAATAATTCATGCCCGCATTACTTCCGCGCCAAAAACTCCTAATTATTTCGTTCGTGCAAATAATCAACACAACATTTGTCGCGCGCGCGGCCTTTTTGTGTACGCGCGTGTACCATTATTTATTCCGGTGCACCCCCACGCAGGGCCAATGTTTGCCGCCCCCGACGCAGGCTCTTCCTTTGCCCATCTAACATTCGAACGTGCATGTAATTGCATACCGAACGCACGAGAGTATAATAGCGTCGTGATATCAACAATAATTCCCCGACGAATGTTCATATTTGCGTCGGGGGCGGCGTCGAATAAGACGAGCATTTATTTACCTTTGCTTCCGAAACCGGAGGCCGCATGAGGATATCATCGTCGAATACAAAACGGCAGAGACGGCGGGCAAATTGCGCGGAAGTTTCGCACAATTCCATGGTCTGTCTGCACCAGGGCATTCATTCAAATCGCCTCCGAAAGTAAACGTTTCATTTCAACCGCCCCCGCAAAACTGAATACGATGTGCAGACAGCGTCCGTGTTCCCCGTATTAATTTAATGTTTAATGCAGTAATTAGAAAGTTGCAAATAGTTAAAATGTTTAAAAACAAATTTTCAATTAGAAATTATCCTGCTGGACCGGAAACGCCGGAAGTTTCACCTGCGCTCAATTGAATTGCCTTTTCAATCAAGTCACTCTAATTACTCGCCTTTTATGAATGCGTATTATTAATAACGATTTTCTAACATTTCAAAAAGTCCCTTGCGAAAATCACATTTTTGATTACAAATATTTTTAAATTTATTGAATGGAATTTTGGTATTTTTCTTTTTCTGTCGATGATGTCGAAACAAAGCAAAAAATTGCAAAATAAATATTTCACAAACCTGCTAATTTTTTATACGAAAAATATTTTTAAAATAACTCACAGAAAATATTTCATAAATTAATCCGAAATTTCTATGAAACGCTTTTGTTTATTTTTTAATTAACAGCCAATAGATAAACCTTGAATTTATTGGCATTAATTGGAAAACTGTGAAAAATATTTCAAAAATCATCTCCACCTTTTTCCATCATATTTCCCGGGATTTTTTTTTTCAATTATGAACTCGCAGGTTTCAATACAACGTTGACATAAAAGGGCAGAAGCCGCACACATTTTTTCATTATTATTTACACATGCAATTAATACTTTTTGTTCCAATGTCCAAATAAATGCAAGGCACGTTTCGAATGGTACGAATCAATCGCGCAACTTCAAATGCACTCATCAATTATTTCGCGATAAACTTTCACGAATGTATTCAATATTTTTCTATCAAATTTTTTGTGCATTGCTTGCAAAAAACTTACAGCAACATTTACAAATTTTTCGCGCGTGGAGTCCAAAGCGAATAGAAAAATATGTTGGAGCAACTAGGAAATTAATTTTTGTTTATTTTCGGAGGCGGCCGTTCGAATTGGACACGTCGCATCCACTTTGCGCATCGCGTTTGTGCATCGTGCTAATTTCGCAACGAGCAAATAATTCACACGGGAAAAATGATTATCACTGTGCAAATAATGCACATTTTCATCGGCGGGCAAACATCACGCGCGCGCAAACAACAATCCACTCGTGCGAATCGAATGCGAAGCGATTGATCATGTCTAGTTTAATTTTTCAATATAAATATTAATTTTCATTCGGCGCCAATTACAATTAAAATTGCAATTATGCGCGCAATATCAGACGACAAGTCTTGATTGTGATTCATGTAGATTTGCGAATGTTTCGGCCGCATATGACAAAAGCTGTTTTTGTAAACACTCGAATTAATTATAAATCGAATTAAATTCATTTGCACTTTTAATTAACCTATTTTTCCGCATTAAGCTTTTCGATTATTTAATTCCGAGATTTTCATGTGTACGGAAAATGTGAAAAGCCCTGAAAACATTGTGGCTGATAAGCTGAATTTTCGGTTCATTATTATTAACGAATTCCGACGAATTCTGAATTCATAAAAGCACCGAGAGGAAAAGTCGCATCAATGCCAAAATTTGCAGGGAACATTCGAAGCGTGTAAATATTGTGCGCGCATGAAAGGCGACAAATTGAACGCGAATTGTTTGTTGTGCCAAACATACGAATCGTGCGCGGAAACACAAGAAAGTGACTAATTTCGACGTGTTGCACATTACGTGCCATGAATTTGATATTGCGACAATCGGATGTTGCCATCCATGGCGCAAATTTGCATGATGCACCGCACTTCTTTGCACGGTGCTCTCTGTGCAGGACAGACTACCCCTTTAATTAAGTTCATTTCAACAGTTTAAAACTTGCAAGTGTCATGTTCGTTTAGATTCGCATTCGCATACGAAGTAAAAATATCAAATGGTTTGTTTTAGTTGTTGTTTCAAACAACCGGTAATAATGAAATTATAAATCTTGTTTTACACTCTTTAGAGATAATGTGAAGCAATTTTTCATTGGCTCGGGTAGTTGAATGCGTTTTTCTTTGAGATGGAATTTTCGTTGTTGTTTTATGGGGCTTTTTATTCCTGCTGCCCGAATGGGAACGGACGTGCAACATTTTACCGCAAATTGATGCATCGTTAAAGTTTGCATCCGAACGTTATTCAACACCTTATATGGAGCACATAAATTATTAGACGATTGTGAATTATATTAACATTAATGTTCGGGGGCTTTTGTTCATGGGGATTGCTGAATTTCCGCACGGGGGATGTAGATGTTTGCAAAATTATGACTGTAAACTAAAAAGTACTAAATTTCCTATTTGAAGATTACATTAAAGATTTTTCTCTCTTGAAGTTTCAAATTCTTTAGTTTTTAAAATTGACTATCCTTTCAGAATTTATAACGTTGTAAAAAGAGATGAAAAACATAGTTTTTTAGATTTCCTAAATGGAATTTCTTTTTTCAAGTTTTTTTTCAATGCCTAAATAAAACACATGGAGTACTACAGAAAATTAAAAATACAAATTCTAATATTGCAAAATCTAAGAACTAATCAAAAATTTTTAGATGTGAAAATTCTAGAAATCGTTTTTCGTTTCGATACTCCAATGAAACATAAAAAAAAAATACAAAATTGCGAATTGCAAAAACTAAGTCATTAGAAATGAGCCAGCTAAAATTAACCCGTTATAAAAATACATTAAAATGACTAAAATTACCACCGAAAAGTTATGAAAACTCGAAAAAAGTAAACAACGCTCGCAAAAAAACGAGGAAAACTCCATGAAAACGCGCCCGAATTGGATACCTAAAAAGTATTAAAGCATATTAAAGCGAATAATGCGGCTGTATTAAAAGTTAATTAATTAACAGCGCCTAATTACCGGTCTTCTACATCCATCCTCGAGGCGCGCACATTCGGGCTGCCGGATGTTTATACTTTGACCGTGGAAGAAGCGAGTGCTTTTCCGAGTGCGCGGAAATTTAATCGAAAAGTTAGCGACAACTCCGCCGGCCAATAAATAAGTCGCTTTATTTCGTGCATCGTCGCGCGGCCGCGCGATAAAATCAAGAGTTTAGTGGATATTATTGATGATTTTTAAATGTTTACGAGATGTCTGCGTTTGTGTGCACGGGCGACAATATTGCGCATGAGGATATTGCCGATCGAATGGGCCGAGGAAATTTCGCCAAGTACTCTCCCGATGCTGCAACTTGTACATAAACGGCATTTTTATTCGCGCACCGCCGCCGTTTCGAATGCCCCATAGAACTTTTAGCAGCCGCCTCCAACAACTATCCGGAGAATAATAGCGGCGGCAAAGGTGGGAAAGAAGACTGGATGTTATAAACTAGTGTCTCGGGGCGCACGAGATCGGAGGCGGCAGAAGCGACACAAGCGGTAAATCGTACGCCAGTCCATAAACGATTTTTACTACGAAGATCTTTATGCTTCCGGTTTTTAAACCGACATTATTTTGCAATATGGATGGCTGCAAAATGTGCACGTTGTTTTTCGAAGGCGTTTTCTAATCTTCTATTATTGAATTTTCATCAGGTTTTTAAATTTTCCTGTCCATTTTTTTTTTTGTTATTCTGCAATAAATTATTTTTATGAAGAAAGTTGAAACGCATCAGGAAATCAGATAACAAATCATGATAATTTTTGATTATTATGGCCGGCGCCTCCACCAAAATTTTTTCCAATTTCTAGCCGTAATTTTCCTATGCAAAAAGGATTTCAGACGATTTAAAAAGGAAACAGAAACAAATTACAAAATATTTTGTTTTGTAATTCTAGAAAGAAATCATCAAGTGTGAAAAGAATTATTTAAGAAGAAAAACGAAGCAAAAGAAGAATATCGAATGATTTGAGATAAAAAATATAAACTAATTTTCTTTAGTTCGAAAAGAAAAATCAAAAATATTAATCGAACCGCATTTTAACTAGATTTTAAAATATTGGGTCCGGCGCATCCACCAAAAAATTCCATATCACAAAAGAAAAACGTTGTAAAGAACCAAGCAAATATTTTTTTAATTTTAAGACGAAATCATACTCTGTTGTTTTTCAGAATGGCAAAAGTTGAAATGATAGAGGATATGAACTAATTCACAACATTTCAGATTGAAAAAATGAAAAACATTGATTCAAATTGAATTTTAGGCGAATTTTAAAAATTTTGAGCGGCGCATCCACCAAAAAAATCCTAATACAATTTAAAGATGTTATGAAGAAGGAAACATACAAATAGATTTTTTGTTGAAATGATAAAGAATATAAATTAATTTTCAACATTTTGGACTCTAAATTGAAAAAATATCGTTCGAATGAATTTTAAACGAATTTGAAACTATTGTGACCGGCGCATCCACCAAGAAATTTCCCCAATCATTCGCCAATAATAACATCCGTGCAATTTCCTTATCTGAAGCCGTTGTAAGGAAGCAAGCACACATATTTCAGAAAGTGATTTCTCAAATATTATCGCATCACCGCAATCTAATCGCTTCCAATGGCGGCACTTCCGCCAGAAATAACATCACAGAAAACGCGACGAAAACGTGGAAAAGGAAATGATCGTATTAGACGGCAACGCCAAAAACAATCACCGCCCAAATAAACCCCTATTGATAAATTGTATACGCGACAAATTTCCGTCACTACCCAACGACCGGAAAGTGTTAAACAACTCCCACCCCCGCACACCCCATATACAGTTGTTAAAAACACCGTGTGTGCCTCTTTCGAGGCGCGTGCTGACATGAGGAAACATTCCCAACATTGCCCGACAAACGCCAGGCAAGAGGGAAAATGTCATAAACCTATTGCAATCAAGCGTAAACTTTTAATACACCGGCGCGCTTTAACGCCCCCCGCGTGCCGCCCGCACACGAGAGTTCATAAAACACACGGCTGTTTCCGGTTGCAACAACTCGACGTGAAGTACGTGTACGCCGAACTAATACCCGGAAAACGTCGGGCGTATATCAAGTCGCCGCCGCCACCGCCGCCGCCGCCACAACCGCACCACTGGCCCGATGAAAATGTACATTGCAAAAGTACATTGTAACGCGGAGGCGGCGCAGGTAGAAGACTTAGCACATTCGCGAGTGAATGGTGGTGGGTCGGGGGCGGCAGCGTCGATCCGGAAGAATGTTGCGGCTTCGAGTGCGTCATTGTTGCGCGATGGCGAGCTTCCGGCACAAAAGTGTGCTAATACTTCTTTCGAGATAGATGCATAAACAACAAAGTATTTATGATTGGAGGATGGCGAATAATGTTCCCGAGGGAATTGTGAATCGTCGATGTGTACCGTTAAGTCTCGTTCAAGTTTCTGTTTCTTAAAGAGGGTCTTAAGTTTACTTCGTTTAAATTACTTCGGAAATTTCGGCAATTGTGATCGAATTTTGTATCGCTTCGATTCATTCACTTCGGTTTTCGCATGTTTTATGTACGAGTGTTATTAACTTACTTGATAATTTGTGCCGCAAATTGAATGGAAATTCGACTCACCCTGAAACAATAAAAATAAATGTTAGTTAATTGCAGAAAATGTTTTATTATAATGTAATATAATGTAATTAAATATATTAATAATTAGTAAAATTTCATTAATTTAGTAATGTGCTATTTATATTTCAATTTATCTTCCAGAATTTTCTATTATAATTCTTTAATATTTTTCATGAATGCGGTGAAATTTGCCAAAGGCGAAAACGAATTTAAATTGAAGTAATTAATAAATATTACATTAATAATATTGAAATCATAGAATATAAACTAATTTTCAATAGTTCAGAAAGAATAAATCAAAAACTAGCATTTTAGCTCAAGATTAAATTATTTTGTCCGGCGCATCCACCAAAAAATTTACCAAAATTTATAACCAATCACGCTTGCAATTTTCTTATTTAAAAATTTTATAAAGAAGCAAATGCATGTTAAAACATCAGCAGAAAAATAGAAAATATCAGAAAAATATTCGCAGTGAATTTGCAAACATTTGAAATTTTGATCGGCGCATCCACCAAAAGTTTCCAAATCATAATTTAAACACCTCATAAAAAAGCAAACTTAGAAATATATTTTTTTTTGTAATTTCCTGAAGAAATCATCACTTTTTGTTTTTCAGAATAGAAAATTAGCAACATCTATTTTAAGTTAACTATTAAATTCATGAAAAGAATTTAATGAGCTATATCAACAATTTGTAGTTTAATGATGGCATAAACAGGAGATTTCTTGCAAAAATTAACCAATGACCATAAAATGTATTGCAATTTTTATGTGGTGAACGACAATTTGCAAAGTTCATTTCGGATACCGAAAGCATTCAACACCATGCGCATATTGTGATTAGCCATATTAACAAGGATATTCGTTTTAATTATATATTCATTACGCGAGTTTAACCTACCAATATTACAAACATGTTTAAAATTAGTGCTTATTGTTCCACCATCATACAATGAGTTCTTGAGCCACATGAAAGTTGATATCAAACAATTGCGGCCAAATATATTTGCATTACAATTTAGCAACATCTTTGGAACAAGAGTGTAACTTGGAAGGATAATTTCAAATTGTAATTCATGAAAGTTCAAGATGGGAAATTGAATGAAAAGTAAGTTTTTGGAGCAAAAATGAAAGAGGATAATATTTCTGGACAAGTTCCCGAAGGAAAAACACATGGTATATGAACCAGACTGGAATGTAGTCCTGGACTGTTGGGTCCTTTCATTCCGCGCATAGTTTCGCACACAGAGCATACCGATATCCCAATATAAATTTATTTACGAGCCAAGCACCCCAGCTGCTCCCGACACGTAATGCCCCCTTTTTGCATGTGCAATAGCGCATTTTTTGCACGTTAGTTGGTGCGGCAAATCCGCGTGCTAATTGCCATTGCGCATATTACTTTCATTGCGCGCACTTTTCCGCTAATGATCATTTTCAATTATTGGCAATAAGCGCCAATCGGCGGGCACTAATTCAATGATTTCAATTTCGCCGCCTCCAACACCCCCACCCCAACGATTACGCGCGTTTTTCTGCCATCATCTTCGTCGCTGAAAGTTATTTAATTGCAGAGTCGGCATGCAAAATGCCCCCCGACGGACGAAGCCGCCGCCACCATCGCCGCCACCGGCGCTGTTGCCGCCACCCGTTGTTGTGAGTGGCGAAATTTCGTTATTAGTGGTGCGTGCTCGGACATCATAACGAGGGATTTGCGACGATTACGCAATTCACGAGTGTGCCGTCCAAAGTGGTGCGCCACCCGAAAAACGGATGCCACGTAATGTGCCGCCCCCCTCTCGACGCGACGCTGTCAGAACGGCCTAAAAGAAATATCCCTAAATGGTGCTCTTAAACGGCAATTTTATTCCGGTCGATGAATGTTTTGCCCTCGCGTTTATTGCATTCAACATGCGCCGAGTGGATTTTTTAAAAGCATATTGCCGCCCCCACATAGCACAGTTTTTGCATGGGAAGATGTCTGAGTGAAGAGTTTCAGACAATTCGAATGCACTAAATGCTGCGCAAATAAATAAACAAACTCGTGGATAATTCCATCAAATTTCATGCTAATTTAATCAAAATTAATTAGAATTTCATAAATAATGCATTGTATGTCGAACGCTTAAAAATACAAATAACAACAACAACAAGCGAATCGACGCATCAAATTATTGCGATGTGAAGTGGTTGATTCGGAGGCGGCGCGCCGCGGTATCAACGGCGAGAAAAGAGCTTCATCGCAAGTGTATAATGTTATATTGATCCAGGGACATAATAATTTCAAGACAAGCTTAGGCACGTTTTGGTGAAAATCCCACCACTACCCCTTTTCCGATGCCGCCCCCTCGTAGACACTCAAGCGGGAAAAACTGCGCGCGTACCGGAAACGGAGATACTCACGCGTCACCAGCCACGAAAATAGAAACGATGCGCAGTTATCTATCAATCAATGATATCGTCCGTCTTCGGCGGAGCGCGAAACGCGGAGCTCATCTCGTCGTCGTTAATTTTGACGAGCCGCCCCCACGTTATTTTTGCGCGATATTAGGTAATAATAGGAAAGGCCGGGCGAGGAATGCCGCTCGCGCAGGATGCGAGCATTGTCGGTAAATAATGAATATCGGTAGATTGCGGAAGTCCCCGCTGGAACCGGATGTTGCCCCGTCAGAAACATTCGCACACACCGACGACTGCCGCCCCTCACGTGGATCTCCTCTACCGGTGGGTGCGAGGAAGAGATCGTCTGCCTGCCCGCCAAAGGCGGCAGCGAAACACTTCCGGTGCGTTCTTTATTCCGCGCCGAGAGATAAAGGATGCGACTAATTTCGAACCAACTTGGGCGACGTCCTTCGCGGAGACCTCCGGCCGGGATTAAGTGGATATTACTCACTTGTTCGGGAAATCTCTTCATTTTTTCCTTCGTTGCTGCCAGCTTTGTTCGTGACACCGGGAAACGGCGCAAGATTCGGAAACATTCGATGCGCCACCCCTCAAGATGGGGGATGGTGGAAATGGAGGGCAAACATTAGAAGAAGTAGGGAGGTGGTTGACTTGGAGCATGGAGTGCAATCGAAGAATTTGAGGAATGACAAAACGCGAAGAACAAAGAAATTTCGTTTTCGACTGGGACGCGTCATTTTTTGTCAAGAATTTAATTAATTTCGTCTTATATTACTTCATAATTTTCGAGATCTTGTAAATGCTTTTTGATTACTCTCGTATCAGTTCAAAACAGGATCGAGGATAATGTAAATTGATTGCACATTTTCAAAGAAATTCAAAACTTTCTTTAGATACTCATTTTCAATTCGACCATAGAAAACACTGAAAAAGATTTAGAAATTTTCTTTGATGACTTTTTCTTGAATATTTTTATGCAATAAAAATTTTCACTCAAATTCTTGAGGAAATTATCGTCCATTTTGAAAAATACTAATAGAAATAATTTGTTTGAAAAAAACGTCCGAAAAAATCTCTTCATTTCTTCCCGGAAATACGCACTTAATGAATACCTCACACGAAACCATCCATTTAGTAATTTTATTCGGGTAATTTATCTAATAGCTTCGCATCCGTTTGTACGAATGCAGGACGCATAGGAAGGTGCGTTATTAGCATTATCCTTGCACATGATCCTCGTTGCATGCAACTACAACGCGCCTACGAACGAAAGCCCTTCGGGGATTATTCAAATTCTTTCTGTCCCATTGTAGGTATAATTTACGTTAATTCTAATTCGTTTTTCTGCACTTGGACGTCCTCATTCGTGCCAGCCGCAACACGCACACACGAAATGAAAAACTATACTTTGTCCGATGGTAAAGCCAAATTGAAAACTACTCCACTCTTCGTGCGCACACTTCCGGTCAAAGCCAAATAGACATTACATAATGTCTCTTTCCGGACATAAAGTAAAGCTCGTAAAACGCGAAATGCATCAACTATAGTATAATTTCGCATTCTTATTGAAATGAATTTAAGTGTTTTAATTAGTTAATTAATCATCTAATTAATTAATGACTTCTAATCAGACGTTATAAATCATGAGCTGTATGAATCGGGAAATTTTAAAATTATGAATTTCTCAAATGAGGTCATTTCAATGGCGATAAAATTTGGTTAATTAAAAGTTTTATTAGTTTCGAGGTGAAAAAATATCCCTCATGCAATCGTTATCCCGAAAACAATGGCAGCCAGTGGGGAACGCGTTGTTATCGTCCCGGTGGGCGATTTTAATCATCCTAATTGTATTGAATCGTAAACGCTCGGAAGGCGAATGCGAATTCCTTGCGAGGCGCGCATAGAATTTAGACTCTAATATAGGAAAATAAGGCGGCGCAAGACGACCGAACGAGTTTGGGTGGTTCTTCGGGGGCGGCGGAACTTCGAAGGCGAAGTCCTCGCCAGACGCGGCTCTGCGCGCCAAGGTGAAACGAGGAGCAGAATTGGTTTCGAGTGTGTGTTTAGTACCAGACTACAAACTACACAAAGTATATGTGCGCAGACACTTTATGCGGTTGGAGGCGGCAAACCCTCGAAGTGTTCAGTGTCTTTTTCCATTTCGTTGCGAGCCATGAGCCCGAAGAAGAACATTGGAGGTTCCCTCTATGCATGGTAAAGAAGTATACTGAAGGTAACAATTTTTCGAAAACCACCTGCTAATGAAAATGTCTCAAGGAAATATACCAAAATCTTTCTGAGATTATGTAACGTGTGAGTGAAATTATGAAAAATCATGGTATGAAGGAAAAAATTAAGGAATAGTTCAAATTCAAAAATTTCTTACTACCCTCACTATCACGTGAAGTGTACGTCTCTTCGAGGGTCCTATACGACAGGGCGTCTCAACCAGGAGTAGTGCAATTAGTTAAGTAGATACTCAACTCGCACGTGTTTGATAAGTACGGACATTTACAATCCAACAAATAGACGTTTAAGTCTCACGTAGTCTAACGAGCACACGCAACCAACATTTTCGTCGTCGATTTTTTCGACGATGTTCAAAAAATGTAAATGGAATTGGAAACACCTAAAGTCGTTTGGAGCGCGCGTAATCACAGATGCTCGAGTCCTGGATAATACTCGATGGTAATTAACTTATCCTGAAGGGGTTTCCGGCCCCTTGGCTCTCCTCAATGGCAACAGATGCCTCGATTTTGAAGTCTGCAAGCAATCGCTCGCAAAGATACCCGGCGCGAATGGGGGCGGCAGGCGAACGGGGGCGGTTGTGCAGGTTTCCACTCGAATTGACAGCTCGTGTTCGCCGGCTATACACACGAGTGCACCGCAGAAACCGAGCCGACACGATGTTAGATGCTTGCGAGAGTTCCGGGGGGCGGCGGCCGACCGCAACTACTAATTTGAGGGTGTAATCTAAGTATGAGGCGGCTCACATTTACTTAATTGACTCATCGCCGTGTTTGACTATCTGTTATTAATTGCATTCCGTGATTTTCTAGAAATTTTCCAGTAGTACTAAACAAGTACCAATAAAAATCCATTTGAAGAAGAATTTCGCATGTTCTATAGTCATTGACAATCAAACTTTTTGGAATTCAGCAAATATCTCCGTTCGAAAAAATTCAGCATCGTTTTTTTCACGTATTTTTATTGTGTCAGCAATTCGCGTGCAGAATCTTTGGGCTGACATATCAATCATATTTATATTTCATGCGTTTCCGCTTTTATTGCACTGCAGGGAGAGACACTAGCCACCCACATAACACCTACTTAGAGACTACAACGCTCGATGCTGTGATAAAAGGGACAACGAAGAAAAATGAACAACGCCCAAATGTGTTGATGGGCCAAACGAATGTGGCAGAAGCAGAGGGAAAGTTTTATTATGTCAATCCATATGTCACCAATCCTCTACATCGATGTTTTTGACACCATGAAGGGAAGAATCTCTCCCTGAAGACGAGCAACAATTTGGAAACTTGGGCTAGCAATAAGATGACATATAAGAGCATAAATATTTATTAGGTGAAAGTATCAACAAGTTCTTCAGGCTTCAATTAATTACTGATTTTGTCAATGGTATTATTTTGAAGTGGATAGAATTGAAAGGATACTAGAAATAAAATGTCAGGATATTTAAAGGTCAAACCACATTTTTTTCTAAGAGTGTCTTGAAAGTTCTAAAAGAAGATTTTTACTAAAGGTTTGAGAAATTAACCAAATATTCTAGTATCTCAAGGTATCAGAAAGATACCATTTTGTTTGCTCTAAAAGATATCTTTTTGAAATGTCCTTGGAAAAGTTTTCTGAGCCCTGGATCATTTTGGGATGTGATTTTTATGGATCACCTAAAAATCCAGCTTTGGGTTGAATAGAAATAAGTGATTCTAGAAGACTCTACCATCAATGAAGTTACCTAAGATGATATTTTGACTAAAATCTCTGAGAGATCTGGAGCAAAATCAAAAGAACTATGGTCCAAAATGAAGAGGTCATTCTGGGACAACAAAATGGACCTTTCTGTTATATCCATCGTGAAGCACCGATGGTAACGTTGGATAAAACCTCAAAGAAATATCGAAAAGTCAATTTTCGATGGAATGATCAAAGCATCCTCAGCCAAAACCCAAACTTTATGTCAATTATAAAAGGGTTGTCCAACTTTGATTAGGCCGACTGCAAACTACTCCACTACCCTTGTATAATGGCCAAACTTTCGAGCTCGCCGGGTCTGTAGATCAACAATGGCTGGAGGATAACGCCTATTTGAATGATGACCGCCATGGACATCACCCGTGGATGAGGACATTCAGCCTCTATGACGTGAAATACGTACTCGACCGGATGTGATGTAGTTGCGTCAGTGACGCGCGCGCCCAAAGTGAATCTAACAACCGGCGTAATATCAACTTGATTTCTGTCTGCAAATAGACTCCATCGTGGGGCAGGTATCCACCTCGCCGCCGCCCCCGCATCGCATGCAGAAGCAGCGAGAGCCGGCGCGTAATACGAAGTAAGAGATGAATATCAATTTGGTCGTTATTGAAGTAGCAAAGTACCACCTGGTGTTCAACCGGAACTACTCGCGTTACGTAACTCAATTATCCGCCTTCCCGCTGAGAAATGTCATTACCGAAGATATCCAGCGTGTGCACCATGGCGGCGGTGCAATCGCCGTCAACGCCGCTGTGTGCGGGCTGGAAGGACGAAGGACGCATGGCGACGACCACGACCCACCAACCACCCCATAGTGACATCTACAGGCTGTCACTAAAATACATCCAATCCCAAGGATATTTTCTCTAAAATATCTTGGTCCAAAAAAACTACCAGAAATGATTTTGAACGATACTAAAAATACTTCTCAAAGTTGAATTGTAAAGGTTAAAAGTTGAAGGTGCAACAGGATGTTATTTGAGTGATTTTGGGTGTCGTCCTGTACCGGAAACGGCATGGCGTGTTGTCGACACGGATGTAAATGTTGTAAACGTGACCCTGCTGACATGGACACCCTCAGTCTTCAGCACCATCTCGATCTCGGAGTGAGTGAGTGAGTGAGGGTGGAGGCCCACACGATGGTGGGTCCGACATTGACAGATTGTATTTGAAGTCTAATTAGGATTAAATTTTCAACGAAATTTTATTATTTCGACACCCCTCGCTTTCGGCCGCGTGGCGGCAAGTGAATTACTGTCGCAGCAGGACGAAAACACCTACAACCCACCTACCGAGCCCGCCGACAATAGATCCTAATGCAGACGAGACAAGGCAACAAATATAGCAATAAAGCATCCCCGGGCAGCCGAAAACGCGCGCGCGTCCGAGCAGCAAGAAGAATGACGACGAGGCGCCGAAATTGTGCGCCGGATAACGAAAAGAAATGATCCGAGGCGCAAAGGACGAATTGCTCTCGCATTCATACGGTGCGGATACATAAAGTTGCAGGAAGCGAAGAGAGGCGGGCTTGTTTTATTTTTCCTGCTGAAGGTGCAAAGCGTCTGAGTCTATCAGGTATATCATATTTTTCGAGCGCGCATACTACTTTTTCAACTTCCGCCAGTCTCCACTTCGTTATTTTGCACTCTTTTATACGCCTGACGTTGTAGGAATTCATATATTTCGTGCAGGTATCTACTGAGTGAATACTATCATATTAGTATCCAAAATCTGGTCCCAGAATGAAGAGCTTGGTCCAAAATTCATTTGCTATCCAAATGATCCTTTGGGGCAATTTTAGAATGTCTCGATATTTTTAGAAACCCATTTATTGATACCTTATTTGTTTCAGATATCATCATGTATATGGACTCTAAGAGATGACTTCTGAAGTATCAATGTTGGTGGGATACGTCGATTTGTAAGTCATATTTCTGAAGAAATGTTGCATTCATAAGTACAAGAATATTGTAGAAGATATTTAAAACTTGAGTTTTTATATATTTTGAAAAAAAATCCACTTAACACGATTCTTGAAATCAGTATAGATATGATACCTGGAGTTTTGAAGTATCATTTCGTTAAAATTGCTCATTGAAGTATGCAAATTAAGTTTAAATTACTCAACTTCAAGCGCACCAAACTTTCAAAACATACTGATTTTCAAAAATTGCAAAATGACAAATTTCTGAAATATTCTTGTAATGTTGAGTTGATCTATATCGATTCTGGTCCCAAATTTTATGGACCCAAAAATCACTATGGGTCGATTCATTACAACCAAGTCCTAACACCAGGAAATTTTCAAAAGATACAATTGCTAAAGATCCTACTGAAACCCACTTTGGGCACTTTCGTCCCTTAAGAGGACACCGACTGGTTTCACCTTTGGTGACATACGAGGACCATATAACTAGAAACTTTATACGTTTCAGCCCACTCATGCACATGCACACTAATACGAATTTGGCTCAGTGTAGATTTTTCCTTGATATACTCCTGCACTCGTCCTGGTTCCATCAGGGCAGCCGCATGACGGTTCGTATTCGTGCAGTAAAGTGAATAAGTTATGAGGCGAAATTCGCATGGTCATAAACCCACCAGTGCTGCTGGCTGGCATTGCCGCCCCCGCCGCCAATGCACATTCCCGTCTCCGCGCGACCGCGGCCATTTCTCATCGCGGCATGCCACCCCCGTCAAACATCAAGTACATCAAGCATATCAACCCGGAATATGCACTTTCCATTTGCCAACGAGACCGCAAATTCCGATGCGAATGGTGTGCGCTGGGTGCCGCCGTCGTGGCGGCTGAAAGGGGGCGAGCGGCGAATCGGTGACACAATGTCATTACACTTACAGTACTTTGTAATCATTTTTCGTTCAATTCAGAATTTAAAAAAATCAGTTTCAAAGCAAACTTTCAAAAGGCAGACCAAAGCAATGAAATTATGAAAATCAAATTTTGAAAGGATAATTTTCACATGTTATTGTTGTTGCAGGCAACAAGATGCAAAAGAATATAGATACATTGCAAAGAAAACAGAAACCGGAAACGAGTATGCAGGAAAGTAATGTTGGCGATATGTCTGAAAATACGAACAACGTTTGCCCAAATAGTCCTTTAACCAAGCTTCCTTTTGCTCCTTTTATTTTCGCATGTATGTTTATCTACTCGCGATGTATCTACATTCGAGGTGAAGGGATGGTCGTACACACACATTCCCTGTGCAAATTCACTCTCGATAAATATTTATATAAGGAAAAATACCATTGCGGAAAAATGCGAGCAAAAAATATATTATGGTCTCATTTACCTCATAACATGTTTTGTTTGTTTGTTCATTGGTGGAAAATTTTAAATTGTCTTTCAACTTTAAATTGACCAAATGATTTCTTCGCGAATAACATTTAATAAGAATAATAAATTGCTATATAAACCCCATAATGGGCGTTTTAGTACTCGCCTAAATAAAATAGCGTCGTAAAAAAATTGGAACTCTTTAAGTTTTGCAAATATAATGCCTTTAAGGCATCATCATAAAACCCACGGGATTTTTGGCTGTTATAACCGAGTAACTCGTTGTATAGTATCCAAAATATGAGTTGCACCCACTCTGAAATTTCCATATTTGGTTCATGGTCCTGTATGACCTCTTTTTTAACATTAAGGATTACCTTTGAGTGTACTGTGCAAAAAGTACAAAAAGGGCGATTTGAGATGTTTGAATACCCAGATGTTAGATCTCTATCGAGGTTTGCTCTATATAGGGATCATACGGGAATAGGGAAGGCTTGGCGCTCAGGTGCATTGAGCGGTAAGTTCCCTAGGGATGGTATTCACCGACGCCTCAATGGTAAACATCCGGGACTTGTGGTATCAAAAAAATCTGCATATGATCGTTTACTCGGGTTACTCAAGGGGAATTTACTTGAAAATTAACAAAAACAATTTAGAGAAGCGCTAAAAGAGTAAATAACTTTAAATATCTCTAAATCTTTTTCTTTGATTCTTATTGTTTTTACCAATGAAAAGTTTATTTGAAATATTTTTTCTGATGCAGAAATTCGGTTTTTTATTCAATGATTTCAGTATTCTAAAACCTTGGAAAATTCTCAAATGGTAGTTTGAAAATTTGGAAAACACTTTGTGATTTTACTAATCAAAAAGTTTCTATGAGAAATTTTCTTTTACGGAAAATTTTTGTAGAAAAAATTTCCAGAACCACATTATTATGTGACCATAAAGTATTCTGGAAAATCTTGAAGAAAATAGTTTTGATATTTGATGAGAGATAAACTATAGTAAAAAAATATATGCAACCTTGAAAATTTGGACAAGAAATTGTGATTACAAATTCACATCGCGAATTTAAAAATACGACCGTTTAATATAATCTGCAGTAAATTACGAACGCACTTTATTCCCTACTCGCAGAAAGGAAATATCCCTATGCAAAAGTAATGAGTATTACGAATGCATATGGCCGCATAACCGGAATTCTTCAGCATCGCGAATGACAAACCCAGCACCGTCCGTAATATACTTAATAGTTATGTGCCGGAAGTGGGCGCGCAATGCTTCCACTGCTTTCCATATTTCCGGCCTTCGACGCGACTTATAATTGACGTATTTCATTAGACACGAAACGATAAAGTCCAAGTTGATATGCGAGCCGGAAAATGAAATATCTGACGCACCGACCGAAACGGAGCAGCAATTGATGCTTCAAAGTCATTGTTGAATGGGCGTAAGTTTCATGCACGTCCAGCAACAGATTGAATACTTTAGACGCGGGGGTGGTCTGGAGGCGGGTGGCCGATGGTAGCCGCCATAAATGTCGCCATGGTCGCGTAGTGGCGCAATGCGTGATGATGAAGTGCAACGGAAACGTGTCCCGAATCGAAATTAAATATCATCCCTTATATGTTGCCGTCGTCGCCTCCAACCGCTCGATTATATACCACACAAGAAGTACGAATGGAGAGATATGATCCTGGGCGTTCTACGCGAACCGGAAGTGTGCCATACGAAAGAGAGGAAACGGATGCATTGGAATTATTACCGGGTCTTATTGCATTTCTGAACGGTCCTAACAATTTTTTAGGATTAGCTGCGAATTAAAGCAAAGATATGTGGCCAAATGCCATCGTTACTTTTTGTTTTTGCTTTCTTTTCGGAGTTTCAATAAGTAAATTAAAAATTAAACACTCCTGGATTCAATTTCCCCACCTGATGATACTCTTCAAAGGGCATAAAAGGCGTTTCCGGGTTCCTCAACGACTTCGATATTTATGAATCATTATTTTGATAAAACATAAATAAATTTATTAAGGTTCGATCGACGCCGAACTCATGAACCATCCATAGTTTCGAAAATATGAAGTGCGCGAACATTACGATTACGTGCTATTATAAAAACGGAAACCGGATATGCTCGTAGACGGTGTGATAATGCCATACCGGACCGCCCTTTCGAGCATCGTAAAGGATCCGGTTATAAACCGGAAGGCACTTAAATAAAATATTTCCAACGTTAAACGACGACGCTGCCGCCCCCGAAGGCAACAGCCACCCAACCACCCACCAAGCTTTATTTCGCAAATATTTTTTTGTCATCGCTTTCAAATATCAAGCGAGGTGTTCACGACCAGCGACCATCTTGGTTGGCGTTTTAATGGCCGCTAGATAGTAGCACTTTCGCGTGCGCGCGCATTCATAAAACATTTATATTGTCGTAATGCACATAATTTTTACAACGTTTCTTTTAGTTTTCACTCCGACATCGAAGGTGGTTTCGCTTCCGGTTTAAGGCTACATGAGACAGGATTTATGTCCCCATCGGGATTGAAATGAATTTGTTGTAATTATTTTTTCACCAGAAGGCAATTACACCATTAATTTTTCATATCAATTCCAAGAACTTAATTTTTCTTGAAAAAAATATTTTTTTGGTGAGTAAATAAAGTGAAATGAATAATAATTCATTGGAATGTAAAGATAAACAATAAAATGACTTCTTTTTCGAAATTATCAAAGGTAAATATCTGAGAAATTTGGTGTAATTAATGTGATTAAGGTATTAAATAATAAATGAGTTTCGTGAGGGAAATTCATTAGTCACAAATGCTTACAATATGTCTTAAAGGACGGATTAAATCAGAAAAAAATAACCAAAACGCATTATACCAAGTAAATAATTTATGGAAATATTTTAGTGGGTAAAATTGTTTATAAAATAGTCTCATAAGTCATGGTTTAATTGTTGGTGGAAAATATTTGTTGAATATTTGACCAAAGTGTATTTCTTCGAACTTAATTATTACTTTACGCTGAAAACTTGATGCTTATCAATTTTTCCGCATGTTTATACTCAGCAGGTGGAGGCGGCAACAGCCGTCATAAATAATTTGTCGTCTCCTGACCCTCCCACCCCGCGTTAACAATAAAAGCCGATGTTAATCATACTATTGCTTTATTAAATTCCCCACTTCTTGCATAAATCCCCCCCTAGCGTTTATTTTATGTCTGGGGGCAGCAATGAAAACCGCCCATAACAACTAATTTCCAGACTATTGCCGTGCAGACGTTCCAATTTGGTGCGAACAGCAATTTAATTAGAATATTAAATCGAAATTTTTCCCGAGCGAACTTTAAAGAATTCTTCGCGGAAAATTCCCTGATTAACAGGAACAAAGATGTCAACCAGCGACGATCATCCTCGACGAGTCTTTATGAAATATGGAATCTGGAGTGCTTTCGCGAAGAGCGCGTATGCGAATGAAATTGCCGCCCCCAAGTGTTAAGTATGCAGACGCCAAGTGTGTACGAATAAAAAGGACGACGAAGAAAATCGGATGCGCTACATTTTCGAAGAAGGTCGCTCTTTTAAAACATAATTAAATAACTCGAATTCCGAGCGTGCCGCCTCCAGCCAGCGGAATAAAAATAAAATGTCGACGAAGATGGCATCTTCACGCCGAAGAGATGCACGAAATAGCGTAAACAATGGAGATAATTAATAAATTGTACTTGCGCGCGTCATTACATGGGAATTTCGTCCGGTCTCTTCCGGGGGGCGGTCATATGCCCATATTATGAGGTGTGGACGGATGGATGGATGGGCTTCCGGGGCTTCACCGGAATTGCGGTGCTCGATGTGTGAGGGTGGGTGAATCGCGGATCAATTCCGATGGGCGCTAGTGACCAGTACAACAAAATTGTAATGACGCTTGGGTCCCAGTCGTACAACTAGTCGATGGTAGCGGGGGCGGCATGAAAGGGGTGGCTGGGTGTAGTGCGTGGTGAATGAGCAATGAATCGCTTCGCTGGCCGTATATTAATCCGTTCGGTATTATGCGATGGATTATTGTGCAATTTTAAAATCGAATCTATAGACAGCTTATATGCATGTGGCTATTGAACACTCTACATGGGAAAATTGCCCGGTACCCCCCTAATTATTTGATCATTACTTGCGAAATTCCATTTTTTGGTTCAATTTTTCCTATTCATTTTTTTGTGCACAAAAAAATAGTTGAAACTAGCTATTTTAATCGCTCTTTTCATTCCAATGAAATCGTAATAATTAAATCTGTCCAAAAAGATCATATTTCAATGCAAATAGTTTGTGTATTTTTGAGAAACTAAACACCCATTAATTATTTAATCATTTGCAAAAAGTTTTTGCAAAAGGATAATTAATTTTATGAAATTTTGAGGACATATGAAAAATTTTATCAATTTGGAAAATTATTAGCTTATTGTATGCAATCAAAATGGAATATTAATCACGATTATCATCCATTATCAAAAGCATGCATTCGCACACAATCGGAAACAATGCAACACGAATAAAATGAAATGTAAACACATTCGGATACAATCGCACACATTACGCACACATTACGTAATGCAGCATTATTTTTGCAATTAGATCGGTTGCTAATTAAATAAATGTAAATTTGCACGAGATGATGATCTGCGCGCATATTTCGCACAGCCTCCTCGCACGGTTAGCCGCAAATTGTAATTTGCTCATTACGCGCATGTTTAATC
>JARJDZ010010852.1:0-14839 GCA_030264555.1 Aleochara sp. GC000083
TAACATTCAGTATCTTTTTATTATAGATGGTCAGTTCATTGAAGGTGAAGAAACAACTACCTCACTTGAATTAAAACTGGATAGTGCTACTAGCTGAACTGGTAAGCATTTTTAAATTGTACTTATTCCCATTTTCCTCATGACAACTGCCTCTGCAAGAGGCCAAGCATATCATGACTTTGTTAGTGTAGTTTCAAATGCATTCCCCGAAGCCACGCTCATTTGGTTGTTAATAACTATTTGAGTGCCAGTTTTCTTACAATAGGGGTATATTAACTACCATTTAGGAAGCAGTTTGTGTGATTGCAATATACAAAACTGTGCCGAAACTAATGTTACATTTTAACTTTTAGTTGAATTTTTAATTCACTATCGGTGAGTGGTAATCCTAACATTACTTGTCTTTGCTTCAGGTTTCAATTTATTGGAATTCGAAGCGGGTACCAATCTTGCTGTAATACGAAATGGTAAGCATTTATTTTGTACCAATCTGTCAATTGTCTTTATGATGACATATTCTAGAGACAAAGCATATGACATAATTTTGTTGCTGAAAATTAATACTGAAACTTTTCCTAATTCTTTGTACAAGACAGTGGTTTACATTATCTAATCTTTTAATTTTTATCTTTGCAGATTATCTGAATTGGTTGAGTGGGCAATCATTCCATATTCTTCCTAGTTTCCAAGGTAAATATTTCATATTATCAGGTCAAAAAATAATGAGTTCATAAATGTTCATTTCTTTCAGTTATTCCTGACATAAGAAATAATTGATGATAGTAGTGGTCTAAAATGATTAAACGTTTTTCTTTTTTTTTCAGATAAACGCAAATATTCGCACCCATGCCGTTGCAGAATCCAATAAAATAAGCACTGTTGATGTCAAATTATTTACAGTATGGAATCGTAATGTTCTTGGAATCTGAAGGTAAATATTAAATTAACCAGAAATATTTCAATGATGCAGACGAGTACATTAGTGATGAGGTTTTGTTTCAAAATCAGTTATCCCTAACTTAAGAAATAATTGATGATACTTGGTTATCTGAAGTAATTTGTAGCCTAATAATGAGTGAATATTTCTAAAATAACTATCAAGCAGATATTAAATGTTGTCCTTTTTTCCAGATCAACGTGTGACCATTTCACTGTTACAGAATCCAGAATGAATTGTGCTGTGGAATCCATCTTCGGAAGGTATATATTAATTACATTTATCTGGGCATGTTTTAATTAGGCAATTGAGTTCATAAGTGATGAGACCTAGTTATCCCTGGCATAAAATATTGATGAGATTATCAATCTGATACGAATTCGCAGCTAATGGTTGATGAATTTAACTAAATTGCAATTCTTTGTTATTTATTATTACATTTATTTTCAGATCAACAAAAATATTCGCTCTTAAAGTCGTTGTAGGATCGAATTAAATGAATGGTAAGTTTATTTCTTATTATAGTTATGTTTTAATTGGTCAATAGAATTCATAAGTGATGAGACTAGTTATCCCTGTCATAAAATATTGATGAGATTATCAATCTGATAGAATTCGTATGCTAATTGTAGATGTAAATTGTAATTCTTTGCGGAATCTAATATTGCATTTATTTTCAGATCGACACAAATGTTCACACTTCAATTCGTTGTAGGAACAAATAAATGAATGGTAAGTTTATTATTATAATTAATGTTAAATTATTAACATGATGAAATATATTACCGTTTGAAAGAAATGATAATACTAGCATGGCTGCATATTATATCTGAATCAAGTTCTTAATTTATTATTTTCTACTCTGGCTTATTTAAATTACAAAAAAATTCTCTTTCTTGCAGACATTTTCCTGTGGTCAACAAAGCCTGCCAAGTCTGCCAACTCGGTGAGTAACAAGTTTTTTGTTATCAATATTTTAACGAATAATAGATGATGACTACGCTCATATACGCTATTATGATAATACTATGAATACTGCTTGCCCTCACTGATTTTTAAACATTATTGCTGTTTAATATTTATATGCATCGTAAACTAATAGTATTTTTCTTTCCAGGGGCCTAATGGAAAAATCAGGGTAAATATCCATCATCAAAATGATCAACGTTTAAGGATATGATTTATCTGGGAATGTTCCAATTAGACAATAGGGTTCATAAGTGATGAGACTAGTTATCCCTGGCATAAAATATTGATGAGACTTTCAATCTGATAAGAATTCGTTGGCTAATTATATTAGTGAATGAATATCTAAATTATACTTCTTTCTGGAATATAGAATAAATATTGCATTTATTTTCAGATCAACATAAATGTTCGCACTTCAAATCGTAGGATCGTATTAAATGAATGGTAAATTTGTTTCTTATTATAGTTATGTTTTAATTAGACTATAGAATTCATAAGTGATGAGACTAGTTATCCCTGGTATAAAATATTGATGAGATTATCAATCTGTTATGAATTCGTAGACTAATAGTAGATGATATTATTAATGATACTTCTGAGGAATCTAATATTGCATTTATTTTCAGATCAACATTAATGTTCGCACTTCAAGTCGTTTCCTATGCAGGGACCAAGTATAGAAAAACTTAGGTAAATATCCATCATCAAAATTGCCAATCGTTTAACATCTGATGCCTTTAATATACGCAATGATTTTTCACTGATTTCAAATGCACTTACTGAATAGTGTTAAAATTTATTGCGCTGCCTTACACACAATCATGTTCTAATTTTACTGCATTCTTTTACAGAAGTACGATGACAATAAACATCACATTATTTTCAAATTTTGATTTATTAATTCCTTATAATTATTTCCATAATTCCTTTATAGTTCCAAGAAACAAAAGTTATAATCTATTCTGATAAGATTATCCGAGTAAAGGCTATTTATTTATTATATTGCTTTTTGTTAATCAAATTTTTGGATTTACACCGAACTCAAAATGTACCTCGTATGAATACATAAACAATAGCATTAATTTGATACCGAAATTACTCTTTGACAACGTGTTAGCTAAAATGAATGGCATAAAAGCAACCGTGCTTAACTAATTAGAGTAACTTAAACCTGCTAATTGCTAGATTTGCTCGGAAAACCAAGTGTGTTTCGTTCCTAGACGCGAACAGCGACTACCGCTTCAATAAAAGCTGTAAGTAAATGCAAAACACAGTTAATTAAATGAAATTTAAGCAAGTCTAGCTTGCTATTGGAAACACCCACCCTGTCCAATGAACAAAATACATATTTTTGAAATCAAATGAACCCCGATTTGAAATACACAATTGGATTTCAATTGATTACCAGAAATGCAATGATTTGTATTTTAAGCTCATTGTCTTTTCCCACAAAATCGATTGTGCAAATTTTCATGAAACTACAATCAAAATGATAAAAGGTTTTGAACATCGCATCTTCCCTATGTAAGTCCGTATTTTATTATTACAGATTCCTAAACGATTTCAGCATGCAGAGTATTACGCACTTTACTTGTGCTGACTCAACGGAATGGCCAAATATCACCATAGAGAATTCGCTAAAACTAGCAGGGCATTACGCACTGCCCCCATAACTATGCATAGGGAAACCAGCAATGAGGCAACGTTCTTCAATTCCGCTTCCCAAGCATGTTTCCCATGTAGTCCGTGGTGCGCAAAGAAAATGGATGTATCACAACGTAAATGTAAATACGAGCGGTATCAGCAAACGAAGGGTTCGTTCGCATTTGCCGTTTGGAGCACGGGCTTTTTGTATAATTAAGCGTTGTCTGAGGGGGTTTGCTTTATTGAGGTTCACTAAGGAGCAGAAGAGTTGCCATTAACCGAACTAAATGTTATTATATTACTGCATTATGAATTGTACACAGCCAGCAGGCTTGTTATGCCCTCTCCGAGATAATGACAACGAGGGCGTTCAACAGGAATACTCCATGCTGGGATAAGTAGAATGAGATAGGATGTGTTTTGTCTACTCTATAAGACGCACATGAAATTTACTATATTAAAATGTGATATGATCACCCAAGGTTTGAGATAACAATGTATACCTAATGAAATTTTGTTAAATAATTTAGATAACAGTAGAACCAATTAATTTTATTATAAATGGCTTGTAGGCTATAGTTCAGTGGTACATACACTAAAAATATAATTTAGGGATAATCATGGGATTTTGGATTATGGCTTTATTTGAATTAAGAAAACAACAAGTAAAAACTTTGAAAGTGTTGATCTGCAAAGAGGTGGCATTAAATTATTTTGAATGACTATTCATTTGCCAAAAAGTACAAGCTCGTTCGTGACGAGAGTTAATCTCGCAATTTTAGAAATTTTAGCCACTTATCATTTTTGCGCAAATATCTAATTCGGTCAGAGCTAACATTTTGTTGAACAACACGAATTTGCATAGTTTTATCAAACATGCTCATGATCAGTCAGAAATATAACAAAGTTTGTCAACCATTCGATGAATTGTGATTAATTATTATTCAATTGCTGGTTTCTTTTTGGTTCGATACTATTTAATAAATAGATGATTGATATGAAACGTATTAATAAACTGAACCTTCTAGTATTTTACTTATGTGATCAAAATGTCGGATATCGTATTTAAAATTGCAACGATTATTCCATTTTTATGTAGCTAACGAGATATAATATAACATTACTAAAAAATATTTTCTTAAATTTTTCATTATCTTCTGATATGACTTCTGGAATTTATGCAGAGTATTCGTCATCTTTTCTTCATTTATTTCATTCATATTTAGAAAACAACTTCGTTAAATTAATTAATTATGATTTAATTTATTGCAAGCAAAGAGAAAACATGCATTTATAAACTTTTAAAATATTTAAGATTAAATTTATTCAAGTTACATCTGGGTGAATTTTCCGTCAGGACAAAAGGTTTAATTTTGTTATATTCCATTGTGTACTCTAGTTTAATTTAGATTCAAAACAAGGAGTGGCCGTGTATATAAATGTTGTTTTACGTTTAGGTTTCGTGGGCGACTAATCCTTTATTAAGCAGATTTTCATGAAAAGTGTGTAGAGGATTATTCTGGACTGTGTAAGCAAGCGCAGACCCAATTTTCACACTCAATTCAGATTTGGATCGAATCGATAACAAGTCCATTGAAAACTGAGTTTGAAACAAGCGAATTGAAGGAAGTTGTAATAATATAACTTAATTAACATGATATTTCAATTGAACAAAACATTTCAATGCAATAATATTATATTATTGTTTATTTCACGTTTACACACGTAAAACAGTAAACTCAAAAATTGTTTTGCTTCAAATTTTGGGTCTGCAAAATTGAATAACATTTAAGTTTTTGTTATGTTGGAATTCTTTGAAAAAACATTTGATTTATGTAAACTCCACGAAAAGGACCATGAACACATTTTAATGGAGAACAAAACCCACAGGACTGAACAAAACTGTCGCAACTTCTTACAACCCTCCCCAGATGTCCCATGAAACCACATCGACCAAACGCGCAATAAACAACCAGCGAGTGGAAAAAAAGGGATCCAGCTTTTCATTATTTATGTGAAGTAACCTGCCTGGATGACAAATAGCTTTATTGTTACATTCAAATATTTATACCCGGCCCCCGAATTCGTATCTGAAATGAAGTAAGAAAAATGTTAGGTGTCTTTCAGGGCGCGTGTATTTGATGAATGTTAATTGGATAATTAAATATGAATCGCTCCATGGGAGCCGTTTGAATAATACAGGTAAATGAGGAAAGTTGCACATAATGCAATGGAATCAAATTTATAGAGAGTAAGAACTAACTGGCGGGGAGTTCCTTAAAATATTCCATAAATTTAGGACGAGATCGTGACGCTTTGAATAATGCAGCATTAACTTGGGCTTTGCTTGCGTTGCTATCCTTCCATTCGTGCAATGTGCCATGAACCCAAAACCTCAATGACTTTTACAAACTTCCTTCCACTTGCAAATAAAATGCATCAAATTGCATATTAAAGCAACACTCCATAATGTTATTATGATTTGTATTACGAATTTCTTTGCTCTAAATTCTCTGCAAATAAAAATGCTCCAAGTCTATGTGTATTGAATATATAAAGCTCGTTTTTTTTTGTTGAAAATCGCTTTGAGAAGAAGGAATTGCAATAATAAAAACAGAAATAGCATTTTTTCATAAAACTAATCAAAACTATTACGATTTAAACTGGAATATCTATTATTACAATTTCGCATCAAAATTGTTGAAACCATCCAAAGAAAAATGTAAATGGAGCGAAATAAAAAGGTAAGTCTGTGGAAGCAAGATATTGTGAAATTTATGCAATATTACATTCAACTACGACGCTCGTTTCATATTCTGGTTAAATTTACACTCCATTTAGCAACGGAATCACTGGGCATTCGATAATTCAGCTTTTCAGGAAAGCATGTACAGGTACCTTCAACTTTCTATCTGGAAAATAAGAAAAGTAAAATGGAATGTAAAAATCACACAATTTAATATTCGCTTGAATTCCATTTCGATTATTCATCTTTTTGGTTCATTAGTTCGTTGGAATAAAAGTTGGCAAGAAAATACCCCTTTTACCATTTCATTACGTCTGATTTTTTTGTCAAAAATATTCCTGCCACAATAATATTGATGGAACAATTGTGATTCTAAAATTATTAGAATATATACGAATTGGAGCTTAAATTTCAATTCTTATGAATTGTTTCAAGGCTTAAATTATAAATATATCAGAAAAGCAGAAATTCTTAATTAATATCATGCGTTCGTTTCAGATTACAATCATCAATTTTCAAACATTTTAAAGGCCAGTTTTGTAAGTTTCGTCTTTAGAAACTCTTGGCTGAAAAAGTAATTTAAGTTGAAATTGGGCAAAAGTAATTTCTCTTGTAATATATTGCCGGAATATAAGGCAGATACAAATTTCAATTAAATGCTAGGGGATTTTGTAGAGTTAAAGCAACATGTTAAGAGTGTAAGTCTGAGGGTGGACGTACGCCGAAAACTCATCTGGGTAATATGCTAATAGCACTGCATATTAAAATAGATATATTACATTTGCCGGTACGAGTACAGGAAGTAAATCCATTCTAACAATGCGCGATTCGAACAAATGGGTCGGCATAATATATCAGGCTTGGCACACAAGCGCGGAAAATGAAAGTATTTTATACTAATAGCAAGGCTTTTCACTTGCTCGACAAGAACCATGAAATTAGCCGACAGATTACTGTTGAAAGCTAATGAATCCAAATGTAGGTACTTGTTTCTAATTAACAGTATTTCGAATTTCATCTAACTTTCATCGATTTTGTATTTGTTTAAGGTATAGTATTAACTTTCTCTTATTTTTATCCTGGTATTCAAAAACTGTTGGCTATTATATAATTTTTTTTAACAACCGTGGAAAAAGTGGAAAAAACTCCATTAATCCTCACTGCGACAAAAATTTGTCGTTTTGAACTAGTCATTGTCCAAAAATTTTTAAACAAATGTTTGAATTTTCGCAATATGGGTTCACAAACACAAAGAGAAACAATCATAACAGATAACTAAACTAACTAACTTGTTAACTAACTTGTTAACATCGTGCACAGGATAAAATTGTTCAATAACATGATTTAGGCAATTCATTCAACAATTCATTCGACACTTTTGATATAACTTTCAGTGACATTCATTTTATAATCGTAACACAAACTTCCTAATCATAATTATAACAGTTGCATATATTTATTCGGATTGTTTGAAAAGTATATTATTACATATTATTGTTACAAAGTGGTTTCCAAATTTTCCTGCAATCTGTAACATGCAGTCTTGTAAATACCGTGTAATATTTTTAACTAATATATTTGTATCAGTTTATGGGTAATAACATGATTTGACAAGCCATATTTTAGAAATATGTCTATTTGCAATTTTTGTATTGGGTTTTCCGAAAATAATTTCATTTTTTTTGTGGAAATAAAAGACAGTTTTCTTATAATAAATGAATACTTTATTAAATATGGTATTGCCCATTTTGGTCCAACATCACAATTACCAGAACGCAATTTAGAGAACAAGTTTTGGAACTGGCGTACTATCAACACAACTTCTCAACTTTCTTTCTGGCTTGAACAGTATTTTAAAATATGTTAATATTTAAATTATGTCGAAAATGCTCTTATCTCGCTCCATATTTAAAAGAATACCAATCAAAAAGTACTCAGTAGAATTAATTTGAATTTTTCACACATAAGCCTTGATATATGAGCTGACGAAGCATATAAAAATTATAACATTAAGTATAAATTAGGGTGCAAAAAATACAATTAAATCCTCTATCAAAAAAAAACGAAATGACTTTCTGAACAACACAATATATTATTTGTGTCTTTCATCTGACGTGTATAACAATTTACTATTAAGAACAAATTAGGCCAGAAATATTATTCGATATGGATTATCCTTGATAAATCTACTGTTAATTGATAGACAATTTGAGTTTATGAAATCAAGCATTTCATTGATATTATTTTTGTTTCCACCTTATCCAAGACCCAACTTGTATTCTAATATTACTTTTGTCGGTCCTCAGGTTGCAATTCCAGAAGGGTAATTAAGAAGGATAATAGTGAAAGTTTATTTTAGTTTTGTTTATTTATCAAGACAATTCATAATCAACATTTGAATCTATGAGAAACTTTGTATATATTACAAATCGTATTCGTATGATACAATTGGTGATGAAAGGTACTCGCACGTACCTAAATACAATAAGTATTGAACGTAAACGGAGCGCAAGAACCGTAAGCAATAACACGCGCGAAATTTGATTTTAATTAATTAATACATCGGGAATTAAATACAAATAGAGAGTGGCATGTTCAGCTAGTTGTGTACCTAATGCCACCACGGTCTCCGAGTTTCTCATTACCTGTATGCATTGTAGAAAGTGGTATACGAACAGACACACAAAAGCAGGATTAGCAACACGGAAAATTAATTTAAATCACAAGGGAAAGCGTCCTCTGAAGGACCAGAGGACAACAACGGGATGAAATTCAACCAGAATCCAATACGAATTGCAGTCCCAAAAGTTTGTTGCTTGCACAAACTACTCTAAATTCAATCATTCAAATTATATAATTGAAACGTTACTAACAATTATTTCACCAGACTTCTTATTCATAATTAGGAATATTTTTTTACCATCAGATATACAGTGTTTCATAACAAGTAATTCTTTTATTCGATAAGAACGCCTTGAATTTATTTTTAATCCCCAGTTTGTTGTCTATTTGTTTCCAATTTTTTGTCTTGAAAAACAAATCCCTCTTCGTACAATTTTACATCCAGCATACATTTTTTAAGGTATGTTATTAATAACGAAAATTTACGAAATAGAGCAGCATTGAATTGAAATCATGCAGAACACACATTTTGTCTGTCCTCTGAGTCAAAATTAAGAATTAATAATAGTAATTAGTGAATGTTTCATAATGAATTATTATTCTATTCGAGAAAAAGGATTTAAAATTTTAGACCCTTTGTATGTTGTTTATTTTTCCCGTTTATGTGTCTTAAAAAACAAATTCCTGTTTATAAAGCCTTGTAATGTTAAATTCGCCATACTTGCTTAAAAGGTTGGTTGTAAATAAAAAACAACAACAAATTTTGCGTGTCAGTCTTGAGAGGAAATTTCTCGTTGAATATTATTTCAATTCCATTAATTTCATTTACAGTTTAATCTACAATTACGCAAATTTGCTGGACAATTAAAACAGTAACTAGGAGCTATTTAGTTGAGCTTAGTACTTCATAAAATGCATCGTAAAAATAACGTAATTAGACTTTCAACTTATAATTCAACCATTAACTGCAGCTTTGTTTCCATAAATTTAAAATTCAATTTGACGATTATATTACTATCCATTAACAGATGTAGGGAATGAAATTAATCCGAATGTTCCAAGCCGATTATACATTTTTATTGCATTATAATTAGTACGAGGTGCTGTTCTGATGGTGGAGGTGCCGGACAGCACCTGAAAAATGAAAAACAGGAAAAACAGGAATGTCTGACACATGCTGCGAACACGCGAAACACATTAGTGCCAGCTCGTTACGTGCAATTAAAGGAAGCATATGTTAATTAAGATCCAGCGCACTGATAAGCCGAAAATCATTAATAAACTGTCACATGAACGAATTGATTTTATGTTAATGATGCGCATCGTCGGCATCGCCGCATTGAATGCGAAATTGTGAAATATTGCATCGGTAATTAATAATGTCAGATTTACAGCCATTTCACCCCCGTAGTTTTAATTCAAGTGTTCGCGCCCATAATGGGCATTTGCCTGCATGGAAAAAGTATTAGGCATTCCGGAGTAGTGCCCACGTTAGAGCACTTACATTATGGACGCAGCTTTCATAGTGTAGCGTTCGTCGGCGAAACTTTTCGCGTGGAATTTAATTTGGCAACTTTCTCGACACCGTTGACGGCATGTTATCCTCGCCAATGCGCGTTCACGCTCCCTCTTTTACGCGTATGTTGAGGCGGCATGTACGTTAATCTATTACGAGCGAACGATGGTCGTGTGTCTGGTTTTGGCCTTTTGCGTTCGTTTCGTTAGATCGTTCGGTTAATTTTTGGTTTCCGATAAAAGTCTGTCAAACTTTCCTCCTCCCGAGGTGAAAGCACGCGCTCAATTTGGTGCGTTAGGGCGAGCGAGTTCGCTGTTTGAGTGAGTGTGCGGCGAAATTTTTGCCTTCCTAAACTCATTCACTTCAGTGTAGCGCACAAGTTGAGGAGCTCGTCGAATGCGAGAAGGAGGAAAGGATAAGTGAATTGTTGAGTTGAGTAAGGACCGAGCAAAGTTAGAGCTATAAATCCATTGCTACGTGGAATATAAAATTTCTACTAGTACTACAATATAGATAGATATACCTTAAAGAAATGAAATTTTATATTTTTGAAGGATTAGCATGCTTTCTAAATCATGCTTCTAGAAAGTTCTATACTCATGAAAGTTTTTGAGTGTAATCTCCCTGAGAGATTGTCATTAAGGGAATATATACTTTCTCTTCAAGCTTTGAAAACTTAAAGCTTTATATTTAGTGATAAAAATAAGGCTATTATTAATAATTTAGCAGAATTTTTAGAAAATATTAAAGGGTTATCAGGTAAACATTAATTTGGAAAATCTGAAAATAAAAGTAATCTTATTAAAGATAATAGATGTTTAAATAGAAATTAATTTTTAAACAAATGTTATTTACCAACCCAATAAAGGAAAAATTTTATAAAACCCATATCTATGTCAATACAATTGTGAGGCTTCCTAAATGCTAATGCACTTTTATTTATCAACCACAATTGGATACCAAAAGCTTGGATGACAAACAAGATATATTTTTTACATTGTGTCTTAAGAAGATTTTGTATTAAGTCGAATTTAATTAATATTTCTCGGGTCAAAATTCTGCATTTAGAATCAAACTACCTACTTTTTTGGAAAGTTTAAATATGTAATTCGCATTTATACGATTTTTATCGCTATATTTAATATTTTTTTCGAGTTGTAGTTGAGACTTCTTTCTTCAGTGTGCGTTCACTTTGAATGTATACCAGTAGCATAATATAAGTTAAGTTGTTTATGAAAATTTAAAAAATTTGTGCGTGATTTAATCTATAACAACAACAGCAACTTGTTTATTAGTAATAAATTATCACAAACCGTTGGAAACACTTCTCGCTGTTGAAGCTTGAACAATATCCTCATTGGTCATAATCGGAAGGTAAAAAATATACGTCTAGTGTTTAAGTAAAATAAGGCTAATACCTAATTATTGAGTGTACAAGTATTACAAACCGTGATTTAATACGTTTTTCAAAGAATTTCAGGCATACATCCATGGTTAAAACACACTGAATTAGCTTAAGCTTCAAAATAAATAATACGCCGAAAAAGTCGCATCAAAACGGAATACATATTTATGTTCAAACATGTTCAGTCTTTCCGTAAATGTGCATCGACCAAATTCAGAACTTGGCCTCAAAAAAAAAAATTATAATTAAGTTCGATTTGAGAAATCTCCAGAAGGCTCAATGAAAATTTGTTTTCTTGTTTGGTATCCAAATTTTTGACCGACCTTTACTGTTAAAACTCGTGTACTGCCATATGGCAATAAAGATACTCATAAGAATAAGTACTATTTCTAAGGAAATTTTTTATATAATTAATGAATTAATTGAATCTTCTAATTTGTGCTTCCCACTGTTTCATTGTAACTACTGATTATAAGTTATTTTGTTCAGTAAGTCTATTGGGCTGGTGGAAATCTGCTATTTTGCAATTAGTGTCTACAAACTAAGTTATTCCACATCAAAGAATTTATATTATTGAGATGCCCAAATTTCATTTTCATTATTTGTTTTTATTCTTTACTCTTCGCTCTCCAATAGACCCTAACTAACATTTTCTTAAAGCTTGAATTACTTTCCAACTTATTAAAAGTATTTTCATTGCAACTCATTACTTATTGCAGATTCTTTAAAACTCAACCATAAAGATTTGCAAAGTTTACTGCGGATTATTGAGCTTTATTTCAGTGTTGATTACTTGAGTTGAGTTGTCTTTCTTACAGTCTTCATTTTAGGTATATTGATATTGATTGCGCTACAGCACATTTTTTCTCATTTTCACATTCATTCATTAAAGTAATCACTTATTCTACAAAAGAAAATGAAGAATTATGGGTAGGAATTTCTGTAGGAGATTTAAATGAAAAATTGTGAAAATAATCATTGTCTACAAGTTTAACCTAAACTCAGTAAATCATATCAAAACGGATTTTGCACAAGTCATAATTGAAACTGGTATAAGTCACAATTTCCTTCTTACGATATATTTTGAGTTTGAATTGAGCATTTTGAGTGTTTTGAGCATTTTAAAGGATTAAAAAATATTTTTGTATTATGAAATATAATGTAGTGTCAACAAACAAGTATTTATTATAATTTTATTATGATTTGGTATGAAATAACTGATAAACACAAATTTTAAAATTATTGACTTTTACCACTATCAAAATCAAGGGCTCAATTATCTATGATCTTTACTATGATTATCACAACTTAAAGCTATCATAACTTCTGGATGGATTTATGTTGCTTTTACACATTTATCAATAAAAAACTAACTCACTCATTTTGATATTTTCCCTAAGGATAATGTAGTGAGAAAACTTCAACCAAGCTTCAGGCAACTCCAACGAAATGAAAGTGTGAGAAGTAGAGAAGAAGGTAAACATCATTCATATTTAAAACGTCGCTGAATAGAGGTTTAGAATATTAATGAACTCCAGGTGTCTCTTAAGCGATGATAAGAAAAGTGCAATTAATGCTCGAGGCATTTTTCACTTTCGCTTAGTTTTTCATGCCGCTGTCATTCCATCTATGACACCGTCGGTACCGAGTTTTCCTTGGCTCGCATATATATTTTATTATTTCGACGCACCGCTTCCTTCAGAACGCCATCTTAATTACTGTTTGTCAGCTCCTTATTGCTCCCAGTTCATATCAGTCACCTGCAGATGTTCGGATGATAAAGCAAGCAAGCAAGCTGTGAAACAGCTCCAGCAGCAGAAACTGAAGGCGCAATACGAGGAAAACGCCCCAGCTATAGCGACGCTCCAAGGACGACAGAGTTCTATAAATGCTCATCATTCATAAGCGCCTTGGAAATGAGCTCGCGAACTTAGCACCGCCCTGGGTAATAAAGTACTGAAATTATAAAAGTACAAAACAGTGCCGAATTGCAGAACGAAACCAAGAAATGTTGGCCAAAAAATGTAATACCATAAGTCACCATGTCAAAAAAATGTACGTAATATAACGAATTAGGAGTTTCCACGTTCGTTTCCTCCTCGTTTGATATGTTGGCGAGGTTTCGTTTCAGCACGGGGATTGTGACTTTTTCTTGCCCTTAAATTTAATTAGTGAGAGTTATTTAACGTAATGAACATAATACCGGGGTTATTAGTACAGCGAAACGTTTGGAATTTTTCTCTTGCGGCTTGCTCTTTTTTGTGGTTGCAAAAATACGGCGAGTCTGGTTTCAATTTTAAGCACCCCAATCATTAATTTAACAAAACGCTGTGAAGAAGTTTATTTCATCCATGTTGGGACATTTTCCAGTCGGAACTTAGCTGACGGAAAAAATGTTGATCCCTCGCCTCTCGAAACGAATTGCTTTGAATTCCGTTAAAGTTGTAACTTTCTTCGTCCTCGTTTTCGGTTTAGAAAAGAAGAAACAGAAACAGTTTAAAGACATAGAATAAAACTGCTCCATGTAGATTCAAGCGCCATTTTTATTCTTTGAGAAGTCGGTTAACGAAAATGGCGAATTCATTGCAAGTATAGGAATTAAGCAATGGCTGTCAAAGAGAATTCTTATTTTATGTGCATTTGGGCGATCAGTTGTTAGAAAAGAAGAAAATAAAGAAACTGGGTTGAGTTGGTGGCAAAAATCCGCAAACGAATGAAATCTTTTTCGAACGTTAGAGCAAAGCTTAGGAAAATGATGTTAGCGTGCTGGGCGAAAGAGGCATAACTTGCGCACTTTTATTTAAGCGGATTATAACGGTGAGGCCGCTGCAGCCCGATTGTACGTCGGGATGAATTTTAAAATAAGTACCAACGAGAATTTTACATGTAGGTCTCGCCAGCGCACCTAATAACGAAAATAAATATAATAAATGTGCAAAAATCTGCGTTCCTTCCTTCAACTGCATGTAATTATTATAATGAAGAGATGAAATCTGTTTC
>JARJDZ010010853.1:0-11483 GCA_030264555.1 Aleochara sp. GC000083
TGCAGACGGTCTGAGGATCAGACGTGTGTACGCATAATGGATTGGGTATGGATGGCCCAACCTCTGACTCGCCCGGGGTAAGATCAAAGTTTAGAGGAGAGACTGCCAAAATTTTTGCCGAAAAAAAAACCGAAAATTGAAGTTATTTTGTACATTTTTCGGAATTTTCGTACTTAGAATTATTTCTTATTTGATTAAAGTACTGAAAATTCCATTTAAATGTACTGCCCCGACCGGGGATCGAACCCGAGTCTTCGGTGTACGTCGCCGTACACTTTACCTTTCAGCCATGAAGGTTTCTTGGCGGTAACAGTTTAAACCTGACATAAATGTTACAGATTTTGTTGCGTGCAAGATAATTTTTGAATTTCAAATCTGTTATCATTTAAATACTATTTCATAGCATGAGAGAAATACTCAATACTTTATACTTTCCAATATATTACTTATTAATAACTAACTTTTACTCTAATCAAAAATTGAAAACTATATATACTCATGGGAATAAATTGACGGCCTGAAAGAGGGAATAAATTTGTAAACATATTTTTTTAAAAAGAGTTTATTTATAGCCACACATCATATAAATAAAATACTGACATCACTAAGTCATATTGAAGATGAATTATTACAAATTCAATGGGAAACTATCAAAACTTAAATAAATACACGTTACAAAATCAAATATTACTAGAAAATCATGATTAAGTCAATTGATAATATATTCAGTACGTTTTTGGCGTGGAAATACAATTTTACTTATTTCGCCACTTCACATTTTCTCCCCCGGGTTGGCGCCTCTTCGTCGTCCTTTCCTGCGCGCTTTTTTCAAATCCGCTTAATTACAGTGCCAGTTTCAGACTCCTCGGAAGGCGAGGACTCGGAGCTGCTTTCTTTGTTCAGATTCGGATTTGAATTCTTAATTAGTTTCGGTATTTGTGAGGGCGTCTTAACTTTGGCGTTGCCGTTCGGCGAACTCTTTCCATCCTGCAGACTGCAATTTTCTTTATCCTCGACGGCGGCTGGGGTGGCGGCTGGTTGCTCGATGCGCCTCTGCGATTTCGGCGTCGGAACACTTGTCGTGCTCGTTATCGTCGGAGGCGGCGTGCTCGTGCACTGATTTCCACCCGTCGTGCATGCTTGAGCCTTTTGTTCGGGGGCGGCATTAGCATGTGCGTTATCTTTCATGAGGACGCGCGGTATGCCGCGAGCCGCCTTGCCGCCCCCATCAGCCACCATCGGCGACGGTTGTTGCTGCGCTGGATGCGCCAAATTGCGGCTAATTGTTGGTTTGATGATAATTTTCGGATCGACTTTCTTGATCGGATTATCCGGATCAGTGGTTATAATCGTCTTCGGCGCCGACTTTTTCTGCACCGCCTCGTTGTCGCGATGCACATCCGTCAACTTCGTAATTATTCGTAAATTATCATAGATTGGCTGCAGGTCCAGCATGGCGTTCGGATTCGGCTCCTTGGGGATTAGCGGACCAACGTATAAATTATTGCATGTGATTTCGGGCTCTGGCGGCATCGGCGGCTCTTCGGCCAACTTCACCGGCGATTGAATATTGCCGGGGTGCTGCTGATGGTGTTGGACAATGATGGGCGACGCGTTGGTCGGCTTACGTCCAAGAGTGGAGCAGCCGCGCGGCGGAGGTGCAGGGGGTTGATATTTGAAGCCGATGCGATTCGGCGAGTTGGGCTGCGATAGCGATGGATTCTCAGGTATTGGCATGAATAATGGGCCGGCAACAGGCATCGACCGCCGTTTCTGCGCCATCAAGTTCTGCCGGTCCGGGTAATCCGGCAGGACTTTTGGGAAATTTCGCCGCTTAATTGTCTGCAGCGACTCTTCGGGCGTCAATGGCATTATGCAGTCATCTTCTTCATCCCGACTGGTCACGTTGACGTCGTTGGCGGGGTCAAAGGTCCGCATGCGTTTACCGGGCGTCGCGTAAATCGCCGACCACCCATACGACTCCGGTTCCGATTTGGAATGCTGATGTTGCGGATGGTGTTCGATCTTCACGATGGTCGCATCGGACTCTTGCAGCACGAGATTGTTCTCTGTCGCTGCCCGTTTGATACCCACCAGGTCATCCAGCCCCGGACGGGGGCTGGAGTAGTCGAGAGACTTGGTCAACTCGATGGGTTGTTGCCGAAGAATACTGGGACTTCGAGCGGCAGGTGTTGCATCTACAGCTACAGAGACTTTCTGGGCTTTTTGCAACGTCTTCCGGTCTGCACTACCACACATCTCATGGTTAGGTGTTACTGGACGTGTTGGACTCTTACCCAACGTCGAATAACTTTCCGTCGTCTTCGAGTCGCTGCGAACATGCTGAGTGTCCAATTCGTGCTGATTGCCTTTTAATAATTTTTGCGCACTGTTGATGGTCGCGACGTGCAACGCTTCGCCTCCGAGTGTCGGCTTGCGCAGAAACTTCGGACTGCACCTTTGGACTATTTCATGGGCGATCCAGTCACGTACCTTCGTGTGCGGATCGATGGTACTCGCCGACATTTGTCGGGATAACTTGTAGGACCCTCCAGCTCCTTCGCTGACTTTCACCGCTTCGTAGGTGTCCTCGCTGCGTGAAGACTTGCTAATCATCTTCATGATCCCACAGCCATTATCCGGGTCGTTATCCAGTTTATCGGAAACGTTCTCCCTGATTTCAGCGACATCTCCATAAATGCGCTTCTGAATCTCCTCGCGGTTCTTCAGCTTCGTGCACTTGTAATACAAGGCGACGAAGAGGACAACGTTCACTAATAGAAAAACCCCTCCGACTGCGACCAAGACTACCATCGCAGTCCCACCAGACTTCACATGAGGAGGTTGACTTTTGATGACTGTACTAAATTCTCTATTCATGGTGCTTGCTGTGTTCATGCGACTCAAATCGCCGATTGCGTTTGATGTCGACGTTCGAGGACCCGTGTCCGACTCAAGCTTCACCTTCCCGAAGGCGATCTCATCGTTGGGTTTCAGACGTTCGGGTAATTTGTGTCCGAATTTATCGGTGGGCACTTTGCCACCATACGGGAACCATGCTGGGATGTTCTTCGATGGTGGTCGTCCGAATATCGATGGGGGACTTGTTGTTCGAATAGCTGCCATCTTGGCGAAGAAATCACTGTTGTTGTTCTTATTTACAAGAGATGGGAGGATCTCGTTCCAGTAGTTCACTTCCCTACTCCGATAGTGATGACGCACCTTCAACGGGATACCTGAGGAAAAAAGTTAATTGCTTACAAATTACTTTCTAATTCTTCATCATTCTTCGTACCTAAATACAGATAACTTTCATTCTTGATGTCAAATTCTGGCCAGTCTACTTCATAAGACCTCCACTCCAGAGGAGTCAACGTCATATAACCATTCTTCCTCGGGACGTTTGGGTCACTGAAAATTTTCGTACATTCAACTGGGGTATTTGATATTGTGGGTTGGTGAATGAATTGATTCCATGTTACATATTTGTAATCATCATTTTCCTACCCGGAGTGAATTGTTAGCCCACAAATGCATTCAGAGGCTGGTTACACCACTTTGGGGCGATATATGTTATTCAATTCAATGGTGGTTGCATTGTATGGGGCCAGCATACAATGAAAACAATGCGATAATGGAATCAATTTATTTGCTTTGTGCCTGCATTTCTATGAGCCATACAGGGACTCAAACGCACCCCGAATAGGCAAAATTCGTCCATAGAGTCATGACGACTTCCGAAAATAGTTTCTCCTGAGCATTGTAGTGATCAGCGAAATGGAATTTGGGACCATCTAATGGCACACCGAAAACGTAGGGTAATTCCTCGCCATTTGTCGTCTTGTTGCGCTGCAACATAACAATATCAGACACGTAATAGACCAAGACACCAGCGACAAGAGGAAGGAATTAAAATGATTCCAAGACCAAAAACTACCAGAGTCTCCGAGGTAATGCGTCACATGGGATGACCCTTTAGGCGGTTAACTGCTATGTATGAGCCCACTGGGAGCAACCCTCGAAAGCGACCTTTATCCACGACTTATTTTTACCTTTGGACTTAAACAACTCACAGAGAAATCGATGGGAGAAGCAGTCACTCAGGGTCTGACTATTGTGACCAGTGAGTTGCGAGCTCACGCGTTCTGCAACGTGGCCAATTCTCCTCCAGAGTGTGAGAAATCCACGCAACTAACACGAAGAACGATGGCAGCACTTGCCCGCAGAAATTTATAGCAGATTGAAAACTTAAATAAACGTCGTCGTGTGTTTCGATTAAAGCGCGTGCAAAATTTTTGCCTCTCAACACACATCGAACATTGTGGTTGTGACTGGTCTTGGAGGAAAAGTTATAACAGCTTTTTCGCGCATCGTCCATTTCTTGCGCGGGCAACACGATCCAGCAGCAACGCAATGAAAAATGTTATCGTCGAAATGCACTTACGATAAATTCTCGGGATGCCGTCGTGTGGCCGAAGACGTAGAAGTAGCTCTGCTGGTTTATTGCTGCATGATATCGCGCAGTGAGGGCAATCGGAGCGACGGTGCGGGCGTCGGACAGCATGTCCAGCAGCATATCACGCGCCAGAGTCGCTCTATCCACTTCAGGCCCAGCGAATTCCCCACCTCCCATCCCAGAATCTCTCTGAGTGTCGCTGTGACCCGAGTAAGCAGCCAAGGTGTGGGCCACGCAGTTCTCAGGCCGGTACTCGCATCGTGCGTAGAAGAACTTGCGCAGCTCTTGGTCGCGTTCCTTCTCCAGAAGGCCGACAGTGAGACCTACAGGTGACAGCAAGTGGACGCTTTCTACCTCGGTGACGCCGTACATAAGCTCGAAGCGCTTGAAGAAGTCGTTGTAGGATGTCATGATTTTTGCAGGGTCATTGGGGATGACCAATCCATCAACGATTGGTCCGAATTTGGTCGAGTAGTCTCTGGTCGTGGCTACTACGTCCATGATCTCTGTAAGGCGTTTCTTTCGTAGACAGGCTGCTAGCTTGTCGTCTGAGGGACAGTTGAGGGCTTCTGCTACTTGGTAGGTCACTTGACGAGAGCTACTTGCAAGAGCCCAGTCAGCCAAGGCGGTTCCACTCATTAGGATTGCTCGATGGAACAAGGCTACAAGTTGAAGAACAAGTTTTTGGTAGAGGAACATCTCAGAAGGTGTTATACTGGTTAGTATAGTGAGACCACTCAAGACTAACAATGTAAATTAAGTTGCCCTAAGGCTTGTTAGTATCCCATGGATTAGAACTTGTCTTAGGGTGGTTCCAATTGATGTTAGGGTCCGATTTTAGAAGTTTTGGGGTGTTAAGATTTCTCGAGACCAATAGGCATAGAAAATATCACTTAGCTAGAAAATTAGTTTTTAGAGCCTAAGTAGTGAAGTCACCTTAAGACAAGGTTTGGTTAAACCATTCTACCATTCCTCCAAACTAGTGATTTCTTTATCTGGTGAATTAGTAAAGAAACCAGAGACCAAAAGAGGGTTTTGGAACTATAAACATACGTTTTCTCTCCTTAGGAACCATCGGAGACAACATTAGAAGACTAATGCAGGCAGCACCAGTGCCATGACCAAACAAAGTTATGGAATGTGGATCTCCTCCAAAATATTCGATGTTTTCCTGGACCCAAAGTAGTGCAGCTACTTGATCGACTAATCCGAAGTTACTGCGAGACGTCTCCTCCAATCCAACCTTTAAGAAACCTGCCAAAGCGAGAAAAGGCGACATTAATTTTCATTAAACCCGAGCAAATTTCGGCGACACATTCGCCCTCTTCCCCATTTCCACGTAGGTACGCCATTATCCGGAGGTGGAAATCTTTGGATATTTCTTATTTTTCTTTGAGCGTGCAAGTTGCCCGAATAAATTTGTTAGATACAAAAGAAGTTCAGCGACCGTAAATGACTAGCAGTTAAGTGCGAGGCGTACTCCTTGCCTCCAGGGTTCAGCAACCGTCCCTCCTGAACCGTGAGGCTTTTGTGTGCGTGTGCTCATGCCGACAAATATAAATTTCCCTCGGCGGAAATCCTAACGCTCACAAACGCGCGCGCGGACAGGACCCATTGCCAGCCCATGACAGCGAGGCAAATGCTCCAAATTTGAAGTGTTGGTTTAGGATCGACGCGAGTGAGTGAAGGACGCGCGAAAAAGGTGGAAAAATGACGGAAAATGAAAGGAATCCATCCCGTGGTTTCATGCACTTTCTTCAACTCGAAGCACTCTTTGTATGGAAACCCATTGAATGTGCTAAGGTTTCAGCAGTTTTTCCATAACCAGGAGGGAAGGACTATATTTTTTTGAAGGGCAAATAAACACTTACCTAATATTCCAAGACGAAAGTTCAAGGTGACAACGATGACTTTACCATACGCTGCGAGGACACTACCATCGTAAGGATTTCCGGAACTCCACTCGAAGGATTCACCATGGATGTACACCATTACAGGATATTTGGAATTTCTTGCAAAATTATCATCTAAAACCATAAAAATTACCATTTCCTAGAGTCATACATTCATGAAGTTTGTTATCCGAGATAAGGATATTTTCAGGATATCAGAAAGTTGTTAATTGCTTTTGGAACTTCATATCATAAAGCCATAAATTTGCATTCAGGAGTTAAGTCTCAAAGGACAATATGATACTTTCAACGTTTCCATGAAATTATTTCGTTACTCCTTTTTCGATTATCTTCAAGGATAATTTTTGAATTCTATAAAAATATTGGTTACCACTTTTTGTTTCGGTAGTTTCAAAAAGTTTCGAGGAGAAATCAATGATTCAGCTATCCAACTGTAGAATATCCTAGTTATCCTGACTGAGGATTCTACAAAGGTTCGTCTTTCGGCCGCTAGAGTGATCGCCATGTCACAATCCTGCGAATTTCCCTCTCTTGCGGGAAATGCCCGAACTAATCAGGCTCACAGGATCCGAGAATCCTTGCGCGACAGGATTCAATGTGGAGGGGAATGCCAGGATCAATAAACCGACATGATGTGGCTGCGCGACGCCGGAAATTCTTTACGCCTTAATTAAAAACTTTAATAGTCGATTAAAAAGCCCATTAAGGAAACAATACAGTCGGCTTTCGGGCGCAAATACACACACGCCATTAAAATGGTGTACTTCTCGCGTTTAAGACACATTTAGGGCAACATTTTCCAAGCACAGTAATTATAAATAACTTGTCAGGTATTTGATAATAGTTCGCCCCCGTAATAAACGTTTTATATGCACTCGAGTATTTACATAAGCCGAAACTTGATGAATCTTTAAACATTCAACAGCACCATGTGCTACAGTTCTTCAACTTAAACACACATCATCACCATGCATTGAGACAAGGAGCTGTGAGAGTATACGTCAAATATTTGTCACAGTTCTGCACTGTTTGTCTAACCAGCGAGCCACTCAATTTATTCCATTCACATGTAAATTAGAGCAGAGAGTAAGAAGACTTAATACCTCGTCGACTTTTGTACCAGCAGGAATTTCTTTTACGACACGAACGAGGAGCAAGCGTCCTCGCAAGGAGTCGACACAAAGAAATTATTTGCATTTCATATGAGATTAGTCTGTGTTGGCGTGTGAAATGCGAAGCGTATAAGCCTTTAATATTAAGTGCTCTTTTTAACCGCACGAGCGCGACAATAATCGTCGCATTAAACGAAGAATGCGAAATGGGGAAAGTCGCGCGAACACATTGAAGATGCCTGCCGGAAGTGCATCGTTACGCTCCACGAAAATTTGCGCTTTTATTTCTTTCATAAAATTTTTAGCGGTGCGCCCCAAAATTATTTATTTGATCAGCAAATATTGGTCGTAACTAAAGCGCGACCTCGCTACAGTTAATAAAGTTGATGTCAAAGATATACCGGATGTCCCAGAAAAAATTCAACGCCATCCAGAAATTTCACAAGGATTTTCATGCCGCTCCTCGAAAATGATCGAGGATGGTCCCCATTGTAATGATGAAAAATATGTTTTTAATATAGACGTCATGTTCTCTGCTCCTCGACTTCTTGAACGGGAGCTATTGACTGTCAGACGTGACGAATGAGGGCATGTCACAGGGTAATAGTGCCGCGTAATATTTGCATGACGTGAGGATGGCGCGATGATTACAAAGTACGAGAATGCGAGGCACGTAAAATTTAGCACTTTCGATATAAAAGAGATGCCGAAAAATGGCGGTAATAAATGAAGCACAAATTTCAACGAAACGGCGACATTTTGATTGCATTTATTTCGCCGGAAGCTGTTGGAAGCTGCAGGGCGCTGCCGATACTTTTGGGACATGAGTTGCATCCGAGACCGCAAGACCAAAAATTGACGACGTTGTGTGGTGCAAAATAAGCGATAATGTAATTGTCCATTGCGGTGGCCAGGCTGGCACTAAAAGTAATAACAGCAAGTAGACAGTTGCGGCTGCAGCAACCACTCTCGTAAAAGAACAAGTAGATATGTGACAAGAAATTCGTATAACTCGCAGCGCCAGAAGCAAAAGGAGCAGCAGCACTTCCGGTTAGAGGAGCATGAGGAGCTGCACCTAAATGAAACTCCGTTAAGAGTAGCTGACCAAAATTGAGCATCCAGCTAACTACTGGAAACTTGAATTATTGCTGAGGCTGAGATGACCTTCAAATTACTAATTTACACATTAGGTTCTTGTAAAGACCTGAACTAATATCAAAGCTGAGACTTGTAGGGTCAAGGCTGGGGTTAGGGTTTCTAAGGTTAGTTAGGCTAAGGTTCAATAGAACCACATCAACTTGCCTTCCTCAAAAAATAAAAACTTTATCGAAATCATAACCTTCAACAGTTTAACCACAAAAAGTCATTAGGTACTCTAATAAGGCTGCAAAATACAGGCTTAATTATCATTGTATCTCTGATATTAGGAGTGAACTTAAGAAGCGAGCGACCATTAGCCGACAGCAAGTGCTAATCAGAATTCTTTGCCTTTAAGTAGATATGAGAATTTTCCGATTTAGCATCGCCTCTGCAACCTCTGCGACCAACGACATCCCCATTGCGATATTATCGCCCACATCAAAGCGAGAGAGGCGACACAAAATCCGCAAACATTGCCGTCATCATTGCAGCCATAATCATCGGCTTGCCGCAACCAACGTCAATTGCCCAAAGGAAATTGTTACCAAATTTTCTACCGAATAATAAAGCCGCTTTTTTGCTCTCGCCCTTCCCACGGAAACGTGCGCCCATTCACGGGATGAAAAAGTTAACAGGCAATTGGTTTTTGCCGTCCTACACCGACAAGATAAGCTTGTAATAACCAAAACAAAAGGAGGAGCACAAAAACTTGGTTCTTGAAATTGTTAGGCGTGAATCAACACAAAATGTTCTTCCTTGTTCCCAGAGTGAAGTACTTAGTGGATTTGGTAAGTGGTCCGAAATTCAATCAGTTTGGTTCGATCAGTTAACATTGTCTGCATGTGGTTGGTAGCCAGGATGGGGCAAACTTTGCGTTTGACCAAAAGGACCAGATGTAATCAGGTCTTTGAATGCGGTCTGCACTCGAGAAGACCGCAAAGCTGGAAATGTCTTTCCATATACCTGTATAGTAATGCATAAGGCACTTGCTTGATCAACGGCCACTTTGCTGATAACTTCAAGTTACTGTATTCGTTAAAAGCCTGGATGGTAAGTGCGTGGTCCTGACAGCTAGATGGACATCATTGGGACCCGTACCCCACGAGCATGTGAAGTTTTTGTTAATATTTAACACGCAATTACGGGAATTACGGCCCCAGCAGTCGCATTGCGCAATCTTTTTAAGTGTCCTAATGTCGTGAAAATTCGAAATGGTTTACACAACGCCGAACGAGGATTTGGCCCAAATCCTTTGTCCAGCGTATGCACCGGATTAAAGCCTCCCAGAAATACACCGAAAAATATTTACCGGAATTATTTGCCAGTTGCAACAATGTAGCACATCGAGCACACGTGTCCTATTGATTCGAACAAGGATAACGCCCGAAAGAAAAGTGTGTCGAACGTTGATGGCTATGTAGCACCACCCATACTAATCAGCTTAGGCAATTTCGCCCTCGACTTTCGGATATTTACGAGGCACGCTGAGCACGACATCCACCAGGACCCCAAACAGGACCAGCAGTTCTGGGGGTTGCATTCGCTGCAATTGCCAAACAAGTTGCCGGTCGGAAAAAGAAGAGCGCAACCGAATCCCGTATTGCACCCTCGCATACACACAGATATAGATATAGAATGAAAGGAGCGTATTAAGTATTTGTTCGGCTCGTCGCGCTCCTTGCCTTGTGTTTAAGGACCCAGTGCGAAGCGTCCCTCGTCGGAGCTCCTTCCGCGTCGGCCCACTTCCTCCCAGGGCGAAAGGTTGCGTCGCCATCGTCGGCGTGCATCTGAGCGAAAGAGGAAACGAAGTTAGTTTCGTGTGTCGGAAACTGCACATTCTAACGTTTCCCATTTTGTTCCAAACGTTAATCCTATTAAAGACCAACAGCTACACTACTTCGTCGCGCTGGCTCAACGCTGCCGAGGAATAAAGCACACGGACACCCAACACCAAACACGAGACGCCGCTGCTGCCGCCGCCAACAGAAATCACAATTCGAAGGGGGCGCTCGCTGAGAGTGGCGAACGCGTAAAATTCGCAAATCTGCAAATACAAATACGAAGAGAGTTGCTGGGCGCCCACCAATAAGGTTTAGCTTGGATGGCTGTTTGCTCAATGTGTAGTGAAGCGAATGATAATTAATATTGATTCTAATCGGTTCGCGTTTGTTAGTGGATTATAGTCGAAACAAATAATTTGTTGTATTAAAAGTTAGTTGTCTGAAAGTTTAACCTTGAAAAAATATGATGAGATATTGTGCAAGCTATAACCGATAACGGAAATAAGCATAGAGACATTATCAAATATTTCATTGTTGGCTTGGAAAATCGGTCAAAATTAGTCAAAAATGTTGCCCAAATTTGGGCCTTAATTAAACAAGTGTGTAAAGACCGATTAGCATCAAATTATACTAAGTTATAGACAATTTAAAGACCTTTTTAACCATGTATAACACTATATACTTTTCTATTGGGATGCCTAGAAATATAGTGATGAAGTTGAACTAAAAACGAGAGGTGCGATGAGACCCGGGCGGCTAATTTCTTACGGAAATCCACTTTGTCATATCTCCGGAACCACTCGTCCGATTTGGATGATCAAAAGCGCATTTTATAGGTCTTGCCAATTGTTAACAATTGCCATAGAGACATTACCAAATTTTTGATTTTTGACTTGGAAAATCGGTCGAAATATCTCAATAATGATGTCCAACTTTGAGGCTCATTTACAAGAGTATCCCTCAGCCAATTTGCACCAAATTCTAGCATGTTATAGACAATTTAAAGACCTTTCCAACGATCTATAATACCATATACTTTTCTATTGGGATGCCAGAGATATATAGTGATGAAGTTGAACAA
>JARJDZ010010856.1:0-42650 GCA_030264555.1 Aleochara sp. GC000083
TTTAACATACTTTGATTGTTTAGTTTAAAGGGCTCAGTCCTCAGAATTCATTGATGACTATTATTCTAATCCAAGTCCTAAATATATAAAGGTGAACCCAATTCTGTTATCCGACTTGTAGAACAGGTACACAATAACACGAATAAGTCATTATACACGTGTTTAATGTTTGTAGTCGGTTTTCGTTACGATTCTTCAACCCGTCGGATTCATTCGCGGAGCAGCAGCAACAGCACGACCGCACGCGTCAACTGCGCGATCATTACTGAAGCGAGACAAAGCTACTTAAGTCATACCAGTCTGGTCATACGTACTTGAGTAGCACGCGCGAGTCACATGCGAGCGTAACAGAAGCTGATAATGATGCTTTACACCGGCCGATGATCATCAAACCAATCGCGCGCGTTTATCGAAACAATGTGCCAAATCGCGCTAATACATCTGAAACAAATAAGAAATATTAATTTTATTTTTATTTATCAAAAGAAAGCGAAAGTCTTAATTAATTAGATGATGAATATTATGGTGGGTCATAACTGCTTCAGGATAAATGTTAGAGATTAAATATTAGTGATTAGAAATTAATGAGGTGGGAATGCAACTGGAACTAAGGCCTTTGGTGTAGACCATAGATCAAGGATAATTATTCCAGAAATGGAATCAGTTACAAGGATCACATGATGTCTGCTAACTAACTGAAAATTAGAACTCACCCAGGAATATTTCAGCACATAAAGATTAATTGCTCTTCTTGCAGTCATTTCTTTACATGTTTTTTGGTTACCAGAACCTGTAATATCAGAATGTAGTTAATATAATGTAGTTAAAATAAATGATTAACATGGAATAACAATACCCTCTTTCTAAAGCTTGAATTACATTTTAAAATACTCAATTAAATTTTGAAACATATTATGAGAGATTAAAGATTTATAATAACAGAGATGCTATATGTATTCACTTGAACCAGTTGTTAACGATGATTATATGCTATTTATCTTTATACTTGCAACCCACCAGAATTATTTGGTAATAATTCAACTATGCCTGGAACCAGTGAATTGTTATACATAAGTGTATAAAACAGCATTTTGCAAATACTATTGCAAGTCTAGTCAATCAATAATTAAAGAGTCAAATATAAGAAAAAAACAATGGACTTACCAGGCAACTTCCATAAGATTGTGCAGCTTAGAAGAGTCTCGGGCAATGTTGATGTATGCATTTCCTCAGGTTGTAAAGCCTGACATTACTCATATCACATCTATCTTGAATGCTAACTGAAGCATCAGTACCTGCAGAAATTTAAGAATAATTAATCATTTGTTTAATGTAAAACTCTTTTTGCTGTTTCAATGTCATTGCATACTCACAATTGTTACGATTTGTGGAGTGAGACTTTGTGTGATGGTCTGGACGATGAACGGTTTGTTCCTTGGGTACTTAAACATAACACAGTACTTGTTAACAACTGGAAGAGGAAAACAAACTTATTTTCTTTTATATAACTAGTTCACAAGTGAAGCCGGCTTTTACAACAAAAATTAAACCAAGTAACATATGTTTACAAACGCCGAGAGGGGGCGCTCTGATCGCATTTTCAGAGTGTTATATACAGTATGTCCGTGGAATAAGTTTCAATCATGAAAAATATTTAAGCAAAAATTAATGCACTCAACAAAAACCGATATATTATTTTAAATGGTATTTTAATAGTATTGTCTACCTTTCGAAGGTACAATTCATACCAAAATTATTAAGACTGAATTATTGAACAATGATTGCATCTATGGCAGACTTATAACACAATTTCCTAAAAATATGCACATCTCATTTAAAGATTGCCTTTAAAGATTAAGAGACTGCAATGTTGGTGATAAACTGTTGGTCTGCATCTGAATCTGAATTATCTGATAATAATTATGCATGAACCTAGTCAATGAAGGTCTAATTTCATCATAGCACATAGTAATTGTTATGCACAAGTGCATGAAATGCAATTAGTATGGCAAGTCTAGTCAAGCAACTACCAAACAGTTAGATAAGAGTAAATTGACTTACCAAGCAACATCCATAAGATCCCACAGCTTAGAGGTTTACTTGGAATGTTGAGGTACTCATTTTCTTCAATACCAGGGTTTGTGCAGTTGATATCAATCTCACATTCTAATTGAACCACCATCAACCTGCAAAAACAAAACAATAATTATTCATCTTTCTAAAGGAAAACTTTGATGAATCCTTATGTATAACTTACTCGCTTTTAAGATGGCCTGTGGTATTGGATTTTGTGTGAAGGTCTGGATAATCCACAGTTTATTTCTTCGGTACCTACAAATAAGATAATCTATGTTTATACATAGAACTATAATAGAAAGTCGTTTTCTTGTTTTTCTTTATTATTTCCGAATGAACCCGGCTTTTTTCACCAAAATTTACCCAAGCAATATACTTTCACAAACGCCATGAGGGGGCGCTCTGATCGCATTTCAGCTGTGCCATATACAATGTGTCCGTGGAATAATAAGCAATTATAAAAAATATTTAAAGAAAAATCAATCCACTCAACAAAAACCTATATATGATATTAAATGGTATTTTAATTTTAATGTTTAAATTTCTGAGGGTATAACTTATACCATAATTATTAAGACTGAATAATGAACTAAGATTTTTTATATGGCAGACTTATAACATAATTTCCTAAAAATATGCATGTCTCATTTAAAAATTGCCTTTAAATCTTAATAGACTATAATGTTGATGATTAGTAAATGCTATTAAACTGTAGGTCTAAATCTGATAATGAATTATCTGATAATAATTATACATGAACCTAGTTGATGAAGGTCTAATTACATCATTGCACATAGTAATTGTTATACACAAGTGTATAAAATGCAATTACTATTGCAAGCCTAGTCAATGAACTACCACACAGTTAGATAAGAATAACAATTGACTTACCAAGTATCATTGATAAGATCCCACAGCAGAGGTTCACTTGGAATGTTGATGTAGTCATTTTCTTTAATATATGGGTTTATGCAGTTGATATCTATCCCACATTCTAATTGAACCATCATGAACCTGCAGAAACAACAATAATTAATCATCTATCTAATGGAAAACTCTTTGATGTATCCTTATGTATAACTTACTCGCTTTTGTAATGGCCTGTAGTGTTGGATTCTGTGTGAAGCTCTGGATGATCCACAATTTATTTCTTCAGCACTTACATGTAAAATAGATCCTGTTAATACGTGGAACTGGAAAACAAAGTCGTTTTCTTGCGGTTTTCATTGTTGTTCACGACAGATCCCGGCTTTTTTCACAAACATTAACCCATGAAATTTACTTTCACAAACCCCACGAGGGGGCGCTCCGATCGCATCTTCAGCTATGCAATATACAGTATGTCCGTAGAATAATTTTCAATACTAAAAAATATTAAAATTATAATTAATCCACTCAACAAAAACCGTGTTCTTAGATTAAACGGTATTCTAGCTATAATTTCTGCCTTTTAACGGTATAAGTTATACCACAATTATTGAGACTGAATATTATGGCTGACATCACCATTTCTTAAAAATATGCATGTCTCACATAAAGATTACTTCTAAAACTTGGGAGACAGCATGTTAATGATTATTATATGTTATTTAGCTATAGGCCTACAATGTATCTCTGAATTATCTGATAATAAATATATATGGACCAGTCATTGAAGGTCTTATTTCATTATTGCACATAATAATTGTTATATGCAAATGCATGAGATGCAAATTCTATTGTAAGTCTAGTCAAGCAAATACCAAACAATTAGATAAGACAAGAAATTACCTTACCACATATTATCCATAAGATCCCACAGCTTAGATTTGCTTGGAATGTTAATGTAATCATTCTCTTCAATGCCAGGGTTTATGCAGTTGATATCTGTTTTGCATTATGATTGGATCATCAGTACCTGCAGAAATAACACACTGATTAATCATCTTTCTAATGGAAAACTCTCCTTGATGAATCCTTATGTATAGCTTACTCGCTTTTGTGATGGGCTGTGGTGCTGGATTTTGTGTGAAGGCCTGGATGATGCACAATCTATTTCTTCGGCACTTATATATAAACTAGGTCTTGTACATACGTAAAACTGGAAAACAAAGTAATTTTCTAGTGTTTTTCTTTGTCGTTTCTTAATGAACCCGGCTGCTCTACCAAAATTAACCCAAGAAATTTACTTTCACAAACGCCATGAGGGGGCGCTCTAATCGCATTCACTTAAACCAATATACAATGTGTCCGTGCAAAAATGTTCAATTTTTAAAATTATTTAACAAATAGTATTTTATCTAAAGTTTCCCTTCTACAAAGATATGATTTGTATAAATAGAACCATATTTGCAACGCGGGACGTTTTGTTGATAAATAATTCATAATTAAAGGCTCTGAGATTTGAGAAACAGTCTTGCCTTATCATTACAATAACGGAAAACAAGAAAAACAGAAGTTGGATCAATAATTATAACCCTGGTGATTGAATTTATTACATGGGAGTTGTTTTTTAAATCATGCAATAAATATTTGATTTGTTTACCTTCATTTCTTATATATTTGTACCAATATCGAAGTAAACAACACAATTGTCTCTCTGCTGTGCATAAAGTTGCATAAACGGTGGCAACGTTTTGCCGACAGTGCAACAATTTAGAATTCATCAAAAATAGAGATGATTAAGCAAAGAATTCGCATAATTTCAAGCCAAAATGGCGGCGAGGAGCAGAAACTGTTGAAGGCAAGCTTCGATCACCTCCGCCTTCTACGTTTGTGGCCGAAACGCGGCGAAACATCAATGAGCAAGAAGCAATTCATCGAAGTCCTCATCATTTTGGCACTGGCCACCTTCATGCCAGTAATTGCCATCATGCATCTCATGCACATCTATACAAGTACTCGCAGCATCTGTCAAACTTCTTGACAGTTCGACTATCAACTGTCAAGGAGTTTTGACAGCTTGTCTTCCTGACAGTTTGATTGTCAAACTGTCAAGGAGTTTTGACAGCTTGCCTTCATGTTGCAGCCCCCGGCCAATTCGTGCTCGACGACCTCATGGCGGACATCGTAGTTCTCGCGGCGGCCACCAGCCTCTACTGCATGGTGGGCATCTTCCTGCTGAAGAACAACGAGGTCAGCCAGGTCATCCGCCTCTTCTCGGACCACGTGACCTTTCCGAAACCGGCGGGTTTCGACCGCGCCGACCAGTTCAACGACCAGATGACGCACTTCTTCGCCGCCTACTCGGCCGTCGGCGTGCTCATCTACGCCGGCTTCGGGGTCAAAGATGGCGCTGCGTGTCTCTCCGAAAACGAAGAAAAGCATCTGGAGCGCATCTGCGGCCTGATGACGCCCGCCGCCCTCCCGGCGTACTTCCAGCACTGGCCGTACTACCACGCGGCGCTCGCTGCGCAGATCGCTAATTGCATCTTTGTTATTATGGCTGCCTACCTCATTGTGCTGCTCGTCTGCAGCAGTGTCAATCTTGTCGTCACGCATGTGCATCAGCTGCGCGAAATGCTGCAGGAGGTGTTCACCATCGAAGATGTCGAGGTCCGTCGAAAACGGTTGAAGTTCTGCGTGGAGTACCACATTTACATCATCAAGTATACCCCCACTTTTTTTCAAAAAAACCATGAAAATGTGTCACTAGCAATGGATTACTTGCAGATTGTCCGATGGAATCAACCAGAACCTCGGATTGGTGACCTTCATGCATTCGACCTTCACGTCCGCCATCTTGGCTCTTCTGGGGTTCCAGTTCCTGTTGTATCCGCAGCTGCGCACTCTGGTGCACGCGATGGGTTGGGCGAGTGGACTCTTTCTCGTTTGCTATTTCGGCCAACAAATCATCAATGAAGTACGATCCTTCAGTCGAAGTACAATTTTGATGATGATGTTAATTTGGTTGCAGTCCACCGAAATCCCGAATGCCGCCTATTCCAGCGATTGGTTCATGGGTGATGTTGATGCCCAACGATACATTTTGATGTTAATTTGGAGGGCTAATCGTAATCTCTATTTGGATGCTTATGGATTCGGATTTGTTGGATTCTCAACGTTTGCTGGAGTGAGAAACGTCATTTTAAGCTGCCAAAATTGTTGGATTTTATGAGATTTTTGGTTTTAGGCTTTGCAGACTGCGTATTCATTTCTTACACTTCTACATCAAACATTGGAAGTCTAAAAAATTCGAAAAGTCAAGTTAAACTAAACATTTTAGGCAACCCAACCTGCTTGCACATTCGGCTGCCTATATTCACAACGTTGTTAAATCAGCAAAATGAGAAACAATGCATTCTGTCGTCACGGAAACAAAAACACATCTGTTATATAATAATTATTAATCTTTATGTATGGAGATTAGGTTTGCTGACGTAGGCAATTCTCCACACATCCACACATACGCACATAATTCTCTAGGATTAAATGATTTGTTACCTTGAAAAACACATTGCAATTGTTTTTTGTTGAGCAGAAATTTATTTCGAGATTACATAATAATTAATTGTTAAAACTTAACTGAACAACTCTAACCTTACTTTTGGTACCAAACTTCATTGACAGATGTCGCTGATAAAATATATGAGTGTTAATGTATTTCAGTTGAAGATAAAATACAAATGTCAAACTTAATTAATGTTTCTAACCTTATTTTTTATAGTTTCAATCCCCAGCAGCAGGTGTCGCTGACTTCTTGCCCAAATTCTTCGCATCCTCGAGCGTTTCCGGCAGTGCCGAATACCTCGTTTCCGGTAGGAACAGCGTCAACACACCGGCAATAATCGGAAACACGCCGAAAACAACCGGCGCAAACCACACCCCGAAATCGTACCGCACGAGGGCGCTGATGAACGGCGCCACAATCGACCCGATTCGCGCCGTCATCGACGTGATGCCCACGCCCAGCGACCGGATGTAGGTCGGATACAGCTCACTCGTGTAGAGATACACGGTCGTGAAGAGGATGGTGAGGCCGAAGAGCGCGATGGCGGCCATCACCGTCGACCAGATGCCGGCCGGCAGCACCGGAATGAGGAGCATCGGCAACCCGGCGAACATGCACGCGACGAACTGCGACCACTTGCGGCCCATGAACGACAGGAAGAGAATGGTGCAGAGCGTCGCCGGCGTCTCGACGGACGCCGAAATCGTGATGTTGATGAAGATGTTTCCGGCGAGCATGCCGACATATTGGGCGACGCCGTAGAAGCACAGGCCGCACGCGATCCACGCCATCGAGAGGACGAACGTGCGCAGCGCCATCGTGCGGGAGTTGAACAAGTCGGCGCACCGCCCCTTCACAGGTGGCGCGTCGGTCGCCGCCTTCGCCGCCTCCTTCGCCGCCACGTACGCGCGCACCGTGCTGTCAATGTCGTCGCTCGGGAGGCCGTTGCGCTTGGCGGCGCGCTCCATGATGCGGATGGCGCGATCTGGCTGGCCGGTGTTCACCAGGTAGCGCGGCGATTCGGGCAGCAGGAAGAAGTAGATGACGAGGAGGAAAGATGGCGCTGAGATGATCAGCTGCGAGTAGCGCCAGTCGCGGACGTAGTAGCCAATGAGTGCGAGCGAGAGGTGCGCCAGCCACGTCGGTACTTGATAGATGGCGCTCATCAAGACTCGCCATTTCTTTCCTGCAATGTTGCCACATAACATTTTTAATTTTTTCTCTTGAATATCTCACCTGTAATTTCCATAAGTAGGACGAAACTTGTACACATTGAGCCGCCAGTGGCAACAGCGCTCAGAAACCGGAAGAACATAAACGCCCAAAACCACGGCATAAACGCACATATACTTCCGGTAACGGCCTGGATGAGCAAGGCGATGGTCAGTGGGAAGCACCGCCCCTTTTTGTCAGCCCAATACCCCCAGATGGCGTTGCCAACCAGAATGCCCAACATGGTGAACATCTGCACCAAAGTTGACAGGTAATGATTCTGACATACGAGTTCCCATTGCGTGATGATTGTCAAATCGAACGGATATCTACAAATAAACAAAAAAAATAATTTAGTTGCCTTGGAAACACCTGGAGACAACTTTCGCTAGCGTCCACCAGGGCGGCGCCACCCATCACTGACATATGACAGCTGACAGCTGACTTACGGATCGACGACGATCTCCGTGCAGGCGTCGTCGCACGCGTGCAGCGAAGCGTTGCTCGCGCACGTGACGATCGGCGGCTTGCCGATGATGAGGATGTTCAGCTGGTGCCATCCGACCGGAAACTTGCAGAGCAGGATCAGGCAGAGGACGCCCGTCTGCCAACGGCCCCACGATCCGATCGACGACTCGAACATGTCCAGCCCGTCCGTCGGTTTCCCATCCCGGCTCTTATCACCTGGTGGCACATGCAAATGGCGTGAAGCCTGCCGAAGATGGTGGCGTACAGGTGCGTACTTACGTTTGGGGCCCATTTTGCTCACGTCCTTTCAGATGGCCGTGTGGGAACGAACGACGCCACGCACTGAACGAGCAACGCTGTTTGACAACTATTAGAATTGAACGTCTGTGTGTAACCTCATCCGCGGCCGGATGCATTATCGTGTTTCGAGTCATTCATGTGAGATAACCCGCGTAATGAATTAATTATTGTTCATATGCGAGAGCATTCCCGCACGAAATCTTTGTTTGTGTTATTTTTCTGATTAGGCAATGCTAACGACCTCTGTGGGTTCATAGTTCAACTACGCTCGAATGAACTGATGTTTTTATGTCACCAGGCGACATCTGTGATTGAATGCTTGAATGCTTGAATGCTTGAACTACTGTCATCATACTATAAATATAAGATTTTTTTTGTTTATTGTTTATATATATATATTATGTTTTAAATTAATAAAGTCTAATATAGTGGTACTCCCATGTGAAATAGTGTATTGGGTTGCCTATAACAAAACTTATCCTTGAATATTTTTGATATATGTGTTTTTTTCAGTGAGATTTTCTACGAAATGATTATTTGTCTTACTATCATTTTAGTGATAATACAAATGACATCTCTAGTTGTCATATGTCAATTAGTGCTGTCATGTCAACTCATTAATAATTTCGACTAATTAAACTACAAAAATATTCATTACTTATAATTTCCAATATATATTTTGTTTTGAAACTGAAATCTAATGAATTGATCCGAACTGTATATTGGGTTGCCCATAATGCACCTAGTCCCTTAACGTTTGTGACAGCAAAGTGACAATCGAATAAGAATTATGCATGACATTGGAGAAAGTCGCCAAGGACAATTTACCAAACCCCAGAGTGTCCAAATACAAGCTGAAACCACCCCGCGTGACCACCATTAAAGCATCCTTCTGCAAGCCAACACCGGAAGTGTACCATTCGCTCTCGAACAGCGTCTGCGCAATTCCAGCCGATTCATTGATCAACTGCTCCCCAGCCAGGCTCAAAATGAAGAGCACCCCGACCCAACCTGACAGATGGATGGTCGTCTTCAGTTGAGGTGTCAACAACACCTGAATGGCTAGCAACGCGATCAAAATGGCCGTCGCAGTCGCCATGAGAAACGAAATCTTCGACATTGACTTGTTCAACTCCTTGGTTAACCTACAAAAACAAACAATAGGTGAAACGTCAAACGTCAACTGTCAATGACAGCTGTCAAAAAAAACATTTGACATTTATACTCAATGAGAAAGACATGATGGCGGACGCAATGGATCATGCGCCGTTTGCGCTCCCTCTCCCCTCCAGCATGGAACAGCTCGGCGAGTTCTTCCTTCAGGAGCTGGATGCGTGTGATGAGCAGCTGGCTGATGCCGAACATGAATGTGAGTGTCATGGCGGTCGCCAAGGAGACGGCTGTGCAGTTGCACAGCTGGTACACGAGCAGGACGTGCAGCAATGGCGGCGCGTTGAGATGCGGGTTGCCGGTGTAGACGGGGATGAAGAGGCCGCAGATGCGCTCGATGGCGGCGGCGTCGTTGACGCGCCGACATTCGGCCGCCTCCACCAGCCCGAACAGCCAATAGATGGAGGTGCCGGCGGTCGTGTAGCACACCATGAAGTGCGTCGCCATGTTCACCCAGCGGTTCACCTGGTCGAAGGTCGCCGGCTTCGGGAAGCGCTCGAAGTTGCCAAGATGGCGGACGAAGCGTTCGATCTCCTCGACGCTGTACAGGAACATCCACATCACGTTGAACATGACGATGGCGACCATCGTCATCGTGATGCTCGTCAGGATGTCGTCCAGGACGTAGTTTTTGCCTGCGTCGGGGAGCAGAAATGGAGGTTAAATGAAGGTTGAGTGACAGTTAAAGCAGAGGTTGAATGAAGGTCATGGCTGACTTTGAAAGAAGGTTAAATGAAGGTTATGAGGTTGAGTGAAGGTTAAATGAAGGTTAGATGATTAATTAAAGGAAAAGAGGATTGATTGACGGTTAAAACAAAAATGTGACAAACCGGAAATAAGGGTTATACCTGTATAGATGACAACCAAATTGAAGACGCACATAATGGCGGTCCCAGGCACCATTTTGATGCCGTACAAAAAGTAGTCGAATTTCGTGTAGGTCCTCCCTTTTGGGGGCCACATGCTCAGCAGTCTCAAAACGGACAAACTTGTCTGAAGTACCTCGGTTTGCTTCTCGTTGTTGTTCCACTCCTGAACTTCATTTGTCACGAAATAAGATTCAAGAAACTTTTTCAATTTTGACAGCTTCAACATTTTCATCAATTGTTTCTTGCAGCACGACTTGAAATGATGCAAAATCAATGTAAAAAATAATTTTAAGTAAAACTGATGTGATGTAATGACAAGGAAGAGCATCTTGAAGTTTCAAGGGATAATTTTCGCCATATTATCTATTGGAATGAAGAATTTTCCTTGTAATTTAGACGTTGAAATGACATCTTGAATTTCACCCTGTGATGAAACTTAATGAGAAACTTCACGAGCTTTGAAAATTAATAGTCTCCACTGAAGAAATCGTAATTGTGATTACAACTGTCAAATGTGGCGCTGCATGTGTTCAAATTACGAACTATTCTTGACTCTATACTCAAATGTCAAAATTACAGTTTTCTACCTTCAAAAACCCCAAATATCAAAGTTATGAACTTATTAGTTTATGATTTCACTATCAGAGGCTGCAATCATAATGTGTATATTGGGTTGCCTACCCACTAAAAGGACTACACCAAAAATTCGGTTGTCACATATTTATTGGTGATATATTATACGTGTATGATACAATTTATTTGGTTGTGATTATTTTTGGCTAATGCATCTTATAATTACAAAAAAAAACAACATCCAGAGAAAGACATTTTAGATAGTTGAGACTTGTCTGCAGATATCAGATATCATGTTATAGGTTAATTGTGGTTGATGACCTTGACGCTAGATGGCGCTAAAAAACCCGTATTGTTCCGAAATTGTTGAGAATCAAAACTAAAAACTTATGACTAGATTTGATTCCGGTTACACGTACAAAATGGCGAAATGAAATGAAATCGTATGTACATCAGTCAAAAATATCAACGTCAGTGTGTTGCATCCCTTGTGGCACAGATGGCGCCACATGCGGCGTGTGATATTTACAAATGTCACATCTAGAGAGTCGCTAGAACTGGCAAAATACTTACAAGATAGTAACAACATCCAGTGTAGATCTCTGAATATAAACTGTGATGTCACCCCTTAAGTCAATAAATTTGCATAGATATCTGCGTCATAGAATATATCATCATATAGTCAATCGTCACGTGATAGAACAGTTTCATATAATATACATTATTACTCATAATTCTAGATTTTACCGTTGAACTTATAAAGATTTTAGTTTGGCTGTTGTCTCCTAGAGGGCGCCACTTCAGATGTACTAAGGAGTTCATAAAATTAGTGCTGCCCCCTATCGTCGAATGGACAAAGCCTTTGTAAGCTCAGTCGGTAAAACAGTACGCTACTCTTGAAAACGTGAACTGTAATCAAAGAAAACTGTACAAAGTGTCGCAAAATCTTCAACCACCGCAAAACGTTCCCAGAACCGGAAATGATGTACAACTTGCCTGCTTCACTTGACCTGTGTCGTTGGAATCATCTTCCCGGATTTACTGTTGGGCACCGGGGAGCTGGTGGCGCTGCGCGAGACCCGCGGCTGTTCCGGGATCGTGAGGCACGTGCTGCGACTCTTCCAGCCGGAAGTGGGCGACTCGTTGGCGCAATGGCCGACAGAGTGCGTCGTCGTCGTCGTCGTCGTCGTCGCCGCCGACTCGTGGTTGGTGTTCCGGTTAAGTGCGTGCAGCGGGATGCGGTAGACGCGCAGCGGGCGTGCTTCCGGTGAGACTGCAACATGGCCGACATTTGTAATCGACAATATACAAGATGGCGGCAAGAAAGGGGGGTACCATTGGGGCTGGAGGGTGGCGAGGGGCGCTCCGGTGCGCATTTGCCGTCCAGCAGGAGGCGGTCGCTGCGGTTCGGGAAGAATTCGGGCGCCGTCGTCGCGAAGTAGATGTCATTCTTGGCGGCGATCAGCTGCAGCTTTGGCATCGTCATCGTGTGCACCAGGTTGCCGTTGACAATGAGCCGGATCTCCATCAGGTTGCTCGTGAAGCCGATGACGTACGGGAAGGCGCATACTGAATTTGAAAAAACGAATGGCAAAATGGCGGCTTCAAAATGGCGGCGATGTAGATGACGTACCGATATCGCTGGGGACGAAATTCCAATGGAAGTCGTGTTCGTTGGTCGTCGTGCTTCCATTACTCGCTCCGTTTGACGTAGATTCCTCGTGTATTTTTTGAAAATGACAGGTATCTAAACATAAATCATAGTATATTTGGTTGCCTATACACCCCTATGTCATAGCAACGACGTTAGATGAAAACATACTGTGAAATTTTGATCTGAGAGAATTATGGCAACACTGTGCACAATGTATGTATATTTGGTTGCATACATATGGGGGAAGGTCATCACTTACGATTATGACAAAGCAACAGCTGAACCTCTTGATCCTCGTAGATGTCCAACGCGGTGACCAAATGGGGCCGATCGCCGCGCACCGTATGCAAATGCTGCGCGTGCCCCGAGCGGCCATTAACGATATCCCAATGATGTTTGTACCCAACGCACACCAAGATGTCGGCGTGCGTGGGCGAATTCGGGCTCCATCCGCTCTCCAAAATGGTCATTATGCTCGGATTCTCATTGAGCGTAATCTCCTGCATCCACAACGACGATTAACAATGCGTGTATATTTGGTTGCCTACTCGCTCCCCTTTAAGGGGCTCGCAGATGACGTGGGCAAACTTCAAGGGGGAATCTTACCCATAAAAAGTTGAATCCTTCGACGGTATCCGTATCACTAGAAGGGCACCATGCGGTCCAGGCTGCCGAATGCTTCCATTGGAACATCGTCAGCCGCCGCCCGATGGCGACACACATCCGCAGCCGGGAACCGCCGGCACGTGACAGCGCGTACAGATGCGTCCCTCGGGTGCGCTCGATGCGATGCTCCTTCACGTCCAGCCGACTCTTCGCCTCGGCGAGCATCTCCAGCTGTGACAGCCGGAAGACGTAGATCTTACCCTCGCGGCTGGACGCGCCTGCGCGCAACAGCAGGATGCCATGTGGCTCCACCACGCTGACTTGACGTACTTGCAGCGTTTTATCGAAAAGCAATCGATGCGTATTCCCATCTAAAAACCCCTCAAATGTAGGCTACCCAATATACATATGCTAACTTGGTTGCCTACCTTCGACGACATAGACGCCATCCTCGGTAGCGATGACTAGTCGGTTGTCACCCCATGAATCCGCTGCTGTGATGACAGTTGCGGGAAACACGGGGTAAAAGCAGTTGGCTTCCCATGGGGAACGTTTGAAGACAGTGCCGGCTGTACCCGCCGAGGCCAGAGAAGTGGGGGCATCTCCGCGTACAATCGCCTCCAGTTTAAGTGCCTGTCCAATCCTTACAAACTCAATTTGTCGGGAATCCTCCTTGAGGCGGGAATGTCGGGGAGTTTCGGCGAGGACGTCCGAAAACGCCCGTCGATTCAGCATTGTCTACACAGAAAAACAACTGAATCCGACCCTGGAGCACAAAATGGAGGTTATTACCATGCGGGCATCTGTCATATGCTCACTGTACAAGTCCTTGATGAGCATGTCGAGGGTGCGTTCACGCTTGCGCGCAAACGTGGGCGTTTCGAACGTTGCCTTCTCGCCATTGATGAGTTTCACCAGCAAAAAGTCCCGGAAAAGTTCGGGATCATCGAAGACTGGTGGGCAGGGAAGCGACGGCCCGAAAAGGGGCACCGCTTCGTCGGAGCATACCGACAAACGGTAGCGCCCTCTCTTGTCGAGGCTCACAACAGCGAAGACGTCTAGAGAACTCTTTAAGGAAACACAACCAACGCCATCTACATGCACAACTCGACACTGAAGAAAGGATACGTGTAAACTGGGACTTGATGCACGTCGGATTGAACGCCCCATGTTCATCCCCCTCCTCCTCCTCGGATTCCTCCTCGTCGTTGTGGAGGGGATGGTCGACGAAGACGATGTTGACAATGTCGTTGCCGATGTGCCGCTTGCGCTCCACCTGCTGGCGGTTGTCGCGCGAGTACGGCAACAGCGTCGACACGTGGAACATGATCTCGTGCCCCTCGTAGATCGTGTACACCGAGTGCTTGCCTGTCATGTCACCTGTCACAGCACAAAGAAGTGTTTACCCGCCATTTTCTTTCTTGCCTGCGCGCGAGAGAGCCCTCTGTCATCGTACCTTTGACATCCAGCCCGCCGCGGTACTTATCCCAGCCTTTGAGCCGGATACGCTCGCCCAACAAGGCCAGGAAGTCGTCGAACGCCCGACTGCCGAACTCTGCAACCAACAATACACCCGTTATAGTTAAACCGATTTTAATGGCGGTTCGATACGTGCCGTTGCTGAGGATCTCATCGTCGGTGGTCTGGCCGTGGCGCATATAGATGGCGCCGAACTTGAAGTTGACAGATCCCTCCTGCTCCTCGAGGAGCAGAAGGTCCTTCTGGATGTCAGGTGAGAAAATTTCCTTGGGTCCCTTTTCCGGTCGCTCCATGCTCGGGAAGTTCGACAGGATCTGCTTCACTGTCAGCAGCTTGTTGTGCGTGTACGGCAGCGATATCTTCTGCGCACCCTGCAACCCAACATACACGCGTGCATTCAAATCGAGGGTTTGTAGGAAGTGTTTGTCAATGGGATGTTACCATTTTTCTGAAGAGGATCGCTCGGTAGAGAGGCACACACTGGTTACTGTTCTCGTTGAGGACGACGCTCAGAAAGAACGGCGTTTTGTCGCCATCCAAGCCGACGTAGTTTTGGTGCACTACACATCAAATGTCAGATGATTATCTGTACGTTTGGTTGCATACCATCATATCAAATATCAAATTCTAATCAAGCAATGCTAACAATAAAAATTGAAGTTGAGATTTACTTGGTGTTAGCTTGGTTGCATAATTAGAGAAATTTAATAAACGAAATTTATTAATTAACATTTCAAATTATAAATAAAATTTAGCCTCTAAATCAGTGTTCGTGAACAATTTCTAAATTTCAAGTTAAAATTGAAATTGATGTGTTGTTAATCTGGTTGCATACAATGAATAATAACAAACTGTCAAACTTACGTTTTCCCAGAAAATACTTGAAGTACCATCGTGTTTGATATTCGGGATTCTCCAGAACTGGTGTTGATGGCGATCCAAACATCTAAATTTACCAAAATGACAGAAAAAACATAAACAAAATGGCGACAATCAATCAAAACTATATATTTCTTTTTTATCAGCAACTATGACAGTTATTTTATTTAATTGACATGTGTATACACTCACCTCGTCCTTTTCACCCTGCGAGTCGCCATTTTCGATGCGAAATCGTCGACAATGCTCCTGTCCATCTACTTCCGGTGGCTGTTGCAGCTACAAAATAATTACTGTATTAGCACACAAAATAATTACTCACTGCAGTATTCATTTCCGTATAATTGGTTGCATACACCTACATAAACACATGTGCGAATTTCACAAGTAACTTTGGTTGCATACATCTTCATTGGAATGCATATCATCAAAGCATGACATTCAAGTGTGTAAGTTTGGTTGCCAACCCTCTCCGAGCAGAAGTTCAAAGAACAAACTTTAATGAACAACTTCGTCGCATTTAGAGGAGTCCTACTGATTAGCCTGGCTTATGCGGATGAGCGAGTCTGGTTGCATACAATACGCCAGCACGCAGATACGTCAAATAGACATGCCAACAAAGCAAAAGAGCAAACAAACGATTGACATGTACTTACTTGCTCCACGGAGCCGTAATAGCGTCTGGAGAAGACGCCGCGTCTGGATATGAGGTCGCTGGCCGTCGAGCTGCAACCAAGCGAACACGAAATCACCTTCAGTGCGTCGTGTCGTGTGCGCGCGCATTCGCATTCCGATACGCAATTAGCTTGCGGTCGAACGAAATTAATTCCTAATGGGAAAACGTCGGTTCGACGCGATCAACGCGCAAGCGGGATGCGTGGGAGCGGGGGTGTTGTGTGTTAATTGGGTTGCATAGACTGCGGTCGGCACGCTCGGAACATGTCGGTGCATTGCATCGCCGCATGAAAGGCCAGCATTAGACCATATCCGGGATGAAATCATCTAGTGACGGGTATAGCACATGCTGGAAGGGGGAGTGGGAGGGAGACGGGAGAGAGGGGGGAGAGATGAGTAGCATTAAACTGCGTTGCAATCGAGCGGTGGATTCAATCCGGCTTAACATATTAGAGCGGCACTAATGCACGTGTTGGTTGGGTCGCATAAATCGAAAATCAAAATTGTGCGATACCCTGTGGCGCCATCTATCGGACGTATATTGAACTGAATTCGTATATGACCATCAGAACTTTTTTTTTGTTTTTTTTTTCGTTGGTATTGCATGAAAACTCATTCGGACGATTCAATTCGAGTCGATTGCAACTGAAATTGAAACTTTTCCATATTCGTACTTCGCACAGCAATGAAAGAAGCGTGGAGTGGTGGGGGGTGCGGGGGGAGGAGGGGAAGTTTGCTCTTTTACCCTCGAAGCGATTTTTTGCCCTCGACGTCCTTTTGCGCCGCTTATTGAACTGAAGAATGCAGAAACTGTGAGGGAAACATACGAAGAAAGCTTTTGTTGATTTTCATTTGTTTCCGCCATTTTGAACTTTTCGATTGCGAAGCTTTCAACTAGGTGTCCCTTTGATTTTATTTGCAGAAATTTGAAATAATAACCTTTAAATTGAGTCAATTGTCAATTGAAGTCAATTGAAAGATTTAACCTCAAATTTATTAAATTACTTAAAAGTTTTTCCATTTAAATTTCTTCATGTTGTCGACTTAACCTCACTTTTTGACAGGCAAACCGAGTAATTTATCGATTCGTCAAGCAGACTGCCCGAAAGAGAAAACATCAACTGACTGTAAACGCGAAGAAAAAAAAAGCGAAGGCGGCAATTTCCCCCACCATTCATTAGTTCTTCAAAGCGCACCCATCGGCGGCGTGCAACATAAACTAACATCCGTCCGACGCGACGCCATTAAAATCGGTTTAACTATAAAATCTACGAGTGTTTAACCCCGAACGAGGGTGAAACACTTCCACCCTCACCCCCACCCTAACCCCCACCCTTCCACATCGGCAAACAACGGACGTATCGTGAAACAATGGGAAAACTTTTCTCAAGTGGCTCCTTTCATCAAAGTTTTCCATTGTTTCATTATTTACACCAAAAACGTGTTTTGTTGCGAAATTTGAGCCCCTTGAAATTGATACGGACCTGGTGAATTTTTCATGTTTTTTATGATTTTGGAAATTTGACTTTGGAAACATATAGGTGTCAAAATTCCGAATCAAAATTGCCTTTGAAATTTTCAGATACCTCCCCCCATTTTCGAGATTTCGGCAATTTTGTACAAAGTAGACAGGACCGGATTAAATTAATTTCCATTGAACTGGGCCGCATTTGGGATGTTTTGACGACCCACGATGGATGTTTTGCTTACATTGCGCTGCTCGCCCGTCGATGGAACAGCTTGAGGGCGCTGACATCCCGCGGGGGCTTGCTGCGGAAGCTGGTCACGCACACGCTCTTAGATCGATCCCTGGAGGCGGCGTCGTCGGCGGCGCGCTCGCCGCGTAAACGCTGCACGAGTCGCATGTCCAGGCAGAGCATGTCTCCCACCCCTCCCTCGTCGATCCACACAGGCTGTTTTCTTTCACTTTGCAAACCACCCCCCACTCCTCCACCGCCACCCACCGCGCACTCTGCTGTAGTTCTCCTTTTTTGCCGCCTCCTTTGATTGCAGCTTTTACTTGCGTTCGAGCGACATTTGCTTTTAATTCGAAGCAATTTGTTGTAAGTTATTTCATTATCACTAAAAATAACGAAGGTGGTTTTAAATATTATTTAGGAGTAATGTGCAACTTATTTGAAATACGTTCCTGTATAATTTAAACTAGATGATAAATGAAATCATGGTGTTTGTTAATACTTAATAAAAATTTAAAGTCCGGTCCTGGATTACCTAGTCAGGTCCGGACTATGAATTTGAAAAATTTGGAGCCCTTGAATATTTACGAAAATTAGAGTAAACGTTTCGGTTTGATTTCCGGTTGCGTGCAAATTTCGCCCAAATTTCCATTCAATTTCCATTCAATTTCCTTTGTTAACCTTATCTTTGCGTTCCGCCTTGGATTTCGTGCGTTTATCCTTATTATTTCCTCATTTCTTCGGACTCAATTACTAATTGAGCGGAACTGTTCCCGAATAGTGAATCACTTTCGAAATTCCCGTGGCCCCAATCCTGACATAACCATCTATTTTCACTTTGTAAAAGTGGGGGAAGAAGTTTCACGAAGTTTGCGATGTGACCCACAAAAATGAGAAATGTTCCACTACAAAATTGGTTCTTTTTGTGAAGGGTGGGGGATGATGAGGGGAAGGGGGGTTTTATGCGGGAAGAGATGGTCCATTTGAATGCGGAAGTTACGCCATTCCCGATAAAGCAGTCCATAAAAATCATAGAAGGGTGAATCAGGAATTGGGCGGAACGGGATTGAAATCTTTGCGAAATGTTTAGCCCCGGGATGACACTATTCCAGAAGTTTGTTGGATAGTTTCTGGGTTGAATCTGGGATTCATATTTTCTGAGACCCTGGTTTGGGATTTACTACTCCAGGGTTGTATTTGTGAAGTGAATTATGGATTGACCCAAAATGATCCCGTTGGATCATTTTCAAAGCTACAGATGTCTCTATTTTGACAGATCTTCCATTTCGAACCCCTAAAATCAAGATATCACTTGGAAATCATCCAAATGACATCCGCAACATGAGATAGTGCAGTGAAGGAGTGGGGGTAATTTGCTGCTGATGGAAACGACTCCGCAAAGCATATTCAATTATTTTATTGTTTCATTCTCGCGCAACTGGGGCTTGTCATTTCATCTCGTCGTTTGGCGCCCAACGAGACAGCAAACAACACGATTATAATTTATGTTCGTGACCCGGTTTCGCCGACTTCCGCCTCCCCCGTCTGCCGCACTTCCGCCGCCGCCCGCCATCGCAGTCACTGCCCCCTGGCGGCACGCACACTCCGGCGAAACGTCATTGCACGGATGTTTCCATCACTGAATCGGTCCTTTGGATCCAATTAGTTCCGGTTTCAGGATCCCAGAATAAATTTTGGGCAAATTTTGGGTTTTGCACCTTGGAGGATAAATACGTTTTTTTTTCAGGTTCACTGATTTAATTTTACAAATGTCAAAATCGACCATCTTTATTTTGGTTTTCTACAACTAAAAATTCATGTTTAAGTGTCGCCCTCTATTGTCAGAAAATTGAAACCCACTTTGTATAAATTTGTTACTTCTTTACATTTATTTAATTTTTTCATTTATCTTGCTACATTCAACTATATGTATATGTATTTAAGTGTCATATTGAATTTTTGCAACGCCCTCTATATTGATTCAAGTATGCGTCCACTTATTGTCTCAATTAACGCGCTAATTACGCTTAATAACACTAATAAGATGGCGCTGGCGGCGAAGGTGGTGGATCGTGTTTGACGTAAGTTCTAATCAAACGTAATTGTTTTGTCAGTCTGTAATTGCGGCGATGATGGCGATCGCACGCGTAGAGGGCGCTGCGTGTCTGATCGTATAATTGCGGTGTTATTATAATTATGATCGTAATTTGGTTAATTCCGTGGGGTGTGATTAAATATGTGAGGTCGGCCGCGAGCCGGCGGCCATTGTGGTCGGCGCCGCCTGCCGGCGGAATTATAAACTACGCTCGAACTTTGTTCGCCACAGTTTGAACCAGTTTCCGGTCCAAATTAATTCCTTGTTTTTTGTTGCAGATTTATTATCATTATTATAATTTCCAGCAATTTATATTTGAAGTTCTTACATTTCTTTTTTTTTTGGTTCAAGATGGCGGATTATCCTTCATTATTTATTATTTATTACTTATTTATCTTATAGATTATTTTTTAATTTCTCAGAAAATAATAAATTTTATATATATTTAAATATATAATATATAATATATTCGGAAAATGTTCTAGAACAAAATTTGAAAAAAAAGTTTGGAGAAATAAAACAAAATCAAAATGGCGTCTGTTCGATGATTTTGATCAAGCAGCTTCATTTCGTAATTAAAATTAATTAATTTTCATGCAGATATAACGAAAATCCGGTAATTATTGTAAACAATCAGATTTAACCGTTAATTTCAGGATAAACCCTGATTTTCAATAGAGGGCGTTGGTATGAATTCATCAAATATTTGCTAATGACATTTGCCTTGTCACATAATGTCAACAATCACTAAATTTCCTCGGAAATTGTTATCCAAATTAAAATACAAATTAAATTATTATAGAGAACGGGGGAAAAATCAAAATGGCGGATTCAAATTAACATCGAAATGAATTTCCGTTAAAAATGAATTTTAAAAATTCAAATTTTCCCCACGAAATTTTCTTCAATCTTGTCTTCTATGACAACAATATATTGGCTATTTATAGCAACAAATTAATGAAAATACATTCAATAATAGAATATTTGATGGCAGATGTTCAACTGATTGGGTTTTCGACGAATGTAAACACGAAAATGTATCAATTATGTAATACTGATAAGAGAATTGAGATCGATGCATGGATTTTCCCCGATGATACGAGATAATCCTGAGCAAATAAATTCATACAGTGTGTTCGATTGTTTATTTATATATCAGAATGCATTTTGTTGTCTTTGACATCATTTCAAGGTTAAGTTATATAATCTGAGGTTAAGAAAGGTTAGGTTATGTTAGGTTGGAATAAGTCAGGTCCGTAATTATGGAAAATTTTATAGGGAAACAAAAGAAAAACAAACAAACAAACAAACGAATGTGCAGGGAAAACAAACGAAGCGTTTCGTGTGCTCGTCGATAGATGGCAATCAAATTGGAGCATTGTACATTAATCAATCGGCGAAACAATAAACAAACCAATGCATCGCAGAACACAAACTGGCCGCGATTGGAATTTTCTGGATCGACGTTTCTATCCCTGAATGTGGTTATCCCTGTTTGTTTGTTTGTATGTGTGTGTGTGTATGTGTTTGTGACAGAAGGTCGTTATTTGTTATGAATGCAATGGTGGTGGGGACGAGTGGGAGAGGGGGGAGGTAGGTGTTCCAGATTGACACCCGGATGACGAAGGCAATCGAATTCCGGGAGGACTCGTCATTTCCGGATGCGACTAATTGCCCACTACACGTGCAAATAACACGTGACACACGTTGGCTACCCACTGACCCCGAGGGAACAAATCGGATTTTCCCCTGTTATCCCTATTATCGCATTCTCTACTGACAGGAGCGATTCGTCCAGGATCTATTCAAAAAGTGTAAGAAAATTATAATTATAATTATTATTAATCTTATAATAATTATTAATTAAACACCATAAATTCATCCTTGATGAATCCTTGCGGAAAATTCAACCCCAAAAAAACTATAAAAACATACAAAGACCTTTTCATTTTCCCGTCCTTTTGCTTCAGTTTCGAAGCAGTAAAAAGGAGAGTGGGGGAGGGGATAAAGAATGGCAGCACCGAAGTGGAAGCCCTCATATGCAGGATAAGAGGGACGCAAGAAAAACCCGACATCAATGAAGCTGTGAAAAGCTCACTCATCCCGGTATCACTTTCACTCCAAGCTTCCCCCCCCCCCCCACTCCCAGACCACTTTCCGCCTGATTGTCTGCATACCAGCAATAACAACAACAACAACAACAGCAACAAAAGCTGCTCATTAGTTTTCCACCCTCGTGCTTCCCCCACTCCCACACCTCTCCGCCATTCTTAAGCACGAGAAGTAAACAAAACGAAATAGATGCCGGTAGAGGGCGCTCTCGTAGAGGTGGGTGTTCATTTTTTATCGATGAAATATCTGCGGTGATTATTGTATGCCTGGTTGCGTGCGTGCCTGCTCGACGGGAAGTGATTCCTGTGTTTTATTCGGTTGTCCAAATGGCTGCCTTTGAAAAATTACACATAATACGTAATTTTGCGATTTCGAATGCGAATTATTCGCCGAATTGAATTTATCTCCGAATTTTAGGTGTGAAATGATATTACGGATTTGTTCACGTGGAAAATTTCAACTATGCAACCCACTTTACATTATTGCACGTGGGTGATTTACATTTGGAAATTCACATTTCACTGACTTCATTCACGAATTTTACACCTACGAATTCCAAAATCCCGAATTTGATTATATTCATTTCAATTATTTTATTAACATTTTATTTATTTAAATAAAATTCATGACGTCCTTTGGGGAACTTCGCCATCTGGTGGCAAATAGAAAAAGTAAACTCGACCAATGACAGTGAAATAAGAAACCAAGATGAGTGTACTGAAAGATTGTTGATTGAACAAAATAGCGACCGGAAGTACGCTCGTAGCCTTCATCAACGCCGCTGAAAGCTCTCCATCTTTACTTGCGCCTCGAAGGAATTTGTTTGGTAGTTTGTTTATTAATTAGACGCGTCCCAAATGAATGGCGCTGCTGTCGTCGACACGAATCGGATGTGTAAACGTAATTTCGCATTCGCGAGGCGAAAAGTTCGAAAAGCTATTATGCATTAATTTAGCAGGAAATAAGCTCCGAGTGCGCCGTCAGACAAGCAGGCACTTTTAGTCAAAACATGGCCGACCAACTTCCTAATGCGATTTCAATTTACTCGCGAAGAGTCCTCATACGCAGAGAGTACCATAAATCTCTTTGACATCTCCTGTCAGCGAAAATGACATTTCGAATTTTTGACATATCCATATTAAGGTACTCTCTTATTAAAGGGACTTTTTTATTTGAATAGAGTCCTTATGTTGTAAGAGTTCCAAAATGTATTTGCTATCTAAAAATCAAATATTTTTTTATTTTTTTCATTAATTTATATTTTTATTTAATAATAGTAAAAATTTCAAAAGCAATAATTTATAAAATTTTAGTGATGTAAATTAAACATATATTTAAATATAAAAAAAAATAATATATAAATAATATATTATGAAATCGAATTTGTACTTCCCCTAATTGTATCAATCCCCACTCCTCGTTTTTCACCCGTACCCCCTCCATAACAAATGCACCAAACTAAAAGCATCGAAAGCAAAACGTAAATCAAATTAAATTCCCCCGAAAACTGTCATCCCAAATCGCCATTTTAATTTGCAACGGAAACGCAACCGATTTCGTCGCTCGAAACAACAACAACAACAACAAAAACAGTAGTAAACAATTTGCGTTTGATCACTCAGTCAGTTTGCAATTAAATATTTAATTAATTGCATTTGCGCAATAAAAGTCGATCATCAATTTAATTCTTTTTTTCTCTCGTCGAGTGCTCAGATTAAAGTTGAAGTTGACACACGAACAACAATAATATCGCTTCCAGGAGATAGTTATAACTTTTCGAAAAAGTTGCATCAACTTTTCCACGTCCATTAAATATAATTTAATATGCGTCAGCGGAGAAATGAAATAAAACGAAATGCGTGGGAGATTGAATCGATATGTTTCAATATACAGGGTGTTTGATCAAGTTTTTCCTACGTCATTATCATCTCCTTTAAACAAATTGTTAACTTATAATAGGATTTCTATTGATTTTTTAATAATCAATTACATGCAAAAAAATTTTTTAAAAAATTATTATAAATCCAACCCTGCGCAATAGAAGATTTCAAAATACTTTAACAGAAATGATATAAATAATCAGAAAGTAATAAAATTTATTGAAAATTAGAATTTGATTTTTTAAAATAAGAATATAAACAATTTCACAATTTCAAATAAAATTAACAAAAAAAATATAGAAAATTTAAGTTTTTCGTCAAAGGATTTTTAGAAATTAATTATTTATCATCATTTCGTTTGAAATCAGGAAAATGGATAGAAATAAAAAAGAATTTATTTAGTCATAACCTGAAATTGAATGAATAACAAAACCAGTGGAAAAATGGAAATACGAATGCTTATTGTTTCGAACTATTTCCGGTTTTCCACTGAAACCGGAATAATAATGATTAATCGTCAATAATGACAAAAAAAACGTAATAAAATCCTACTTCAACGAAGTAATTTCCCTTAATAACACCGACAAACAATGTTGTTCTGAAAAATCCGGAAATAGCAGGGTCGGACTTATAAACTACTATTTTTTTCTTTTTTTTGCATACTTTTACCTTTCAAAGTTTGTTATCATAAGGGAATATTCACAGTGCGAAAATTCCTGCCAAATCATATAAAAGCAATATAATTTGGCGTGCAAAACCTGTAGTGCAAAACTTGTAATCTACTTAATAATTAATGCTCGCAGACTCTAATTTTCCTTGTACGCCTTGGGATTAGTGATAAGAATCGTGGTGTATTATGCGCAGGATTTATAAATAGAACGACAATGGAAAATCTATATTCGCCCACGTATGCGATCCGTATGTAAGAATATCAACGGTCGTTTTGTGTTTTTCACTTAATTTTTCATCATTTCCGGTTTGTATCACGTCATTATATTACCTCGTTAAGGTTATATTTCTCCATGAACTGTTAGAAAAAAAAATATATAATAGCAAGTAGTTTTGTGGAAGGATTTATTTAGGGAAAATTGATAAAGGAAATTTTCAAAAATCAAAACTTGAAGTTCAAAATATTTGGCAATATAAGATATAACAATTTTTATAGAAAACATCTTATTTAAATTTATTATTATTGTTTATTTTTCTATGAAATTTTCTTAGTGAAAAATTGTCAATTTAAGAACAATTATCAAAGTAAAGTATTGCTAATGAAACAAATAAACAATCAATCTCATTAACAAACAAAAATATTAGCAATTAGCTGATTTAATTTTAAGTTTTTTCAAAAGGTTTTCCGATTTTATTGTTAGTAATATTTTCCACACCAAATCATTTATAACAATATAATAACAAATTCATTTTTTTTGTTGAAACTTATAAATCAATCTTAATGAGTTTTGTTTACAATTAGTTTTTTACAACTATATTTATTGCAAAATTAAATATCAAATTTTCTTAATTTTGACCACGAATTAATGTGATTTTCAATTAAAATTTGCAACAATCAAATGAATAGTTGAAATTCCAAAACAAAAAACATTAAAATTCCTCATTAATCTACAACGATACAAAATAACAACAGATAACCTCAAAACTTTCAACTCGCACGTGACATTATTTCCGCTAATTAACCAACATTTTTGCACGTTTTATGCATTATACTATCAACAATCACCTTATTAGCGCAAATATTACCATAAATAAATGATTGATTAACGTACAGTTACACCTCGTTTAAAATACCAAACAAAAAATGAAAATGAAAATGAAAATGAACAATGAAAAATAGAATATGAAACATAAAATATTGAATATGAAATATTATATGTTAAATATGAAAAATGGAATATGAAACATGAAATACAAAATATGAAGTAGTCCACTTAAATTATGGACATTTTATCAATCAGACAAAACTAACCTACAAAAAGAAACTTCTAGAAATAACATGGATCGTCCTTTCATGAGTCGAGTTGAATTAAATGCATGTTGGTAATCAATCAAATTCTGGAACACATTCGAGACAAGTTGAATTTCACTCGAAGGAGTTTTTCCTTTTTTCCCGTTTGGAGGGTTGTTTCAATAACAATTTCTTATCGTTTGTGTTGGATGTTATTTCTTGAATGTCATTTTCGTCAATATGACAGGATTTGATATCCTTTTCGGAGAACGCTTACTCATTGTGTTAATCATTTAATTACATCCAGAAAAAAATCGATTTTATTGATCTATTTTTATAGTTTTTGTTGTTGTTTAATGTTTATTGTTTTATTTGATTTTTTTTCAATTGAAAATTTTTTGATTCAAGTCGACAAGAATTTTCTGGTAGTTTTTTAAAGTCGACATAACATATAATCTTATTTATGCTTTGATTTTTCGAAAATATAATCATTTTTATGTAATATTTTACAAGAAGTTACAATTAACAACAATTAATTTTAATATGATATAAAAAAAGATGTTGAAGATAAAATTGGCTGATATTTGAAGAAAAAATTAAATAATCCTATATTCGTTGTCGAAAATTGTTTATATTATTATTTTCTCCGGATTTTTGAAATAATAATTCGAAGAATACGAAATTTTACTGCATGAAAATTTGCAAATTTACATATTAAATTTTTCAACTTTTACGAAATATAATATTAATATTATAAATTTAACAATATTTGTTGTAATTATTTGCAAAATACAATTTGCAATATTTGGTTGTCATAGTGATAAACAAATCCATTTATCCAACAAAAAAATGCATCAATAACAATACTTATTTCATACATTACTTCATGTGTATAATTTTGATATTGCAAAAATTTGTTGCAATATTTAATTTTCAAAACGCCCCATTGTGATCTCATAACAATGAATTGTTACAACATATTTATTGAACATAACGCGGAGAATTTGCGCCGTGGAAATTGTTATAATCGCGATTTATTTTCGCAGCACGGTTATTGCACGACATTAATGTTTTTGCTCGGCGTCGAAATGCAAGTAAACACACACACATACATCTCGAACGCGCATAAATAAAGCAGCACGTTTCCGTGCAGCGTGGAAAAATACAAACAATGCATTTCGCAAGTTGCAAATTGACGCCAAAGGATTTTCATTCACAAAGAGTTCCACTGATTTTCTATTTGATTCAATCAAAAATAAAACGTAAGATGAGAATTAAAAAAATTACAAAAAATGTGGTACTCTGTTCATATAGAGAGTTTATATTTTTTAAAAAGATCCTTATATAAATTAAGTACCATAATGTTGTCATATTGAATCGAAAATTGATGATCAATGAGTTTCACAAAAATGCAAAATTTTTTTGTCTCTAACAGACTAAAAAAATTGATATTCTTTTCATAAAAAAAAATTTTCCTTAATAAAGAGTCCCTAAATATATGGAGTACCACAATTTTCCAGAAATAAACTACAAATTACAATGACTATAATCAAGATTTGAATATTTTTTTTATAAAAAAAATCTTGTTGGAAATTTATTCAAATTTTCAATTTATTCCAAAAAAGAATCCCATTTTAGATGGAGTACCAACATCTGAGAAAAATACAAAATATCTTCCTGCTGTCAAATCACATCGATCATCGAACTGAGAAACTCTCTAAATATAAGAACTCTATTGAGAAAAATGGAGAAAATTGCATCGCACCAACGTAAGCAGTTTGCTCGGATTAAATGATTTTCCTGTTTCTCCGAGTAAATATTTTCCGCCAGCATAATATTTGCGCTTTGACATCGAGCAAATACGAAAGCATGGAAAATTTCCTTCCGTCGTCGAGTGCACTAATAAGCCTGCTTAAATACTTTTGAAATTAGGAAAGTGCGCAGGATTTCCTCCGTGTGATTTATACGTACGCGAAAAAAAAAATGGGGGAAAATTTGTTTTCCCTCGTCGTTTCACGCTTCGTTGGTTCCGCCCCCCCCCCCCTCCCAAGTCGTAGTAGGAAGCGTTCCCGTTTTATCCCGTTTGGTTGATTGCAATTGTGCAAGTGCTCGTCGCCGACTTCCGATCGGAACAAGAGATAAGTTTGTTACCACAAATCAGAAGGAAGTGTAATCCAATTGTGGTTTTTCTTCCGGAGTCGAAACTTTGCGTTCGGTTGATTGCTACTTTAGTTTCGTACGGATATCAATCGATAGATGGCGCATACAGAAGCTCCCCACTAAATTTTCTTTAAGGATTTAATTGGGTATTTAAAAAATGTTTTCCTATAGAGTTTTTATTATTCTGAAATGAAAGTGACGCCCTCTCGTGACTATTACACATACAATAACCGAGAACACCACATTTAAAAGGGAGCGTTACGTTCAGGATGAAAAAAATTCATCACGAGAGGGCGCTCATAAAACCTCCCTCATAAATATTCTTCAATAATTTATATACACCATAAATTCTCTATTTTTTCTGAATGAATTATTCTCAGAAATCACTGGGGGTTCATTCGGGGGATGTGTTTGCAAAATCAGTGGAAACCATCAACACCCGATCAGCATGTCGGTAGGGCTCAAATGGCAATAATTAATAGTTAAATGCCTTCGAGGATCAATGCAGACGACCGAACGGCCGCATTGAATTCCAGAAAACGTGGATGCGAACACAGACCGCTCGCGTCGCTGCCGGCGGCTGGCCGGGTGGTATTTTGCGGTCGTGTGGCCTACATTTCTGGGAGAGGGAACTGCAGGGATCTGAACGCGCCCGGAATACAGGGGGAATACAGGGAATACAAGTTAATATCGTAATGGCTGCTGATGTTGTGGCTTCGCATGCAAATCCTCTTCTAAAAGGTTGATGGGACAATTGTTCCCCATGTTGCATTGTAAAATCTTTTAGAAAAAATTGTTATGACTATCTAAACTCTAAACTAATAATTTGGATATTGCAGTAAAATATTGTCATCTTCAATGGGATTTTTCTGTGAAGTACAAGAAAACTTTTGATTAATTGAAGATAGAACTCTGAAAATTTCAATATCATTTCATCAAATTCCACTTATTGCAAAATATTTTAGAAATTTCCAAAATTCCAGAAGATTAAAGATTACAAAGCAATTAACCTCAATTTCAATAGCATTCCGAAAAGCAGTACTTGGAATTTGCCCTTGGAACCGGAAACTAAAGAACCGTTTGCAAAAAAAGGAGAACTGGCACAAAGCAATCTCGAAATCGGTCGATTGCAACTATGTGACTGTTTCTGTGACTGTTTCTGTGACTATTTCTGTGACTATTTCTGTGACTGTGTGTGTGTGTGAATGTTGCGAATATGCCGATTTCTACGCGCTTAGTTTGCGGATAGCCTTTGGCATTTCCGCCACCTCCCACGCGCCCGTATCGCACCGGGTGGCGGCAGCAACTTCACCTCCCCCCACTCCACACCCCCACTCCACCTCCATCTAACTATCACTTAATGCGCAGTGTTTATCCTTTCGCCCAACGCGAGGAAATGAACTTCTTAGTCCCTGTCGCCATCGCCACCGCCACCACCATCACCACCACCGCCATCATCATCATCATTACGCCCCTGTACCAGCGAATGCCGTCTTGGGTGGCTTTCGTTTCCATCCGCTGGGTGGCAAACGCGCGATTATTACGTGTCTGGATGCGATTAGTATTATTATTATTATCACACTTCCAGATGCGGGACGCCCTTTGTGCCATCCACCATCCGGATGTATGTTATTTTGAAGATTTGAAGGTAATCTCTTTAAGGACAAGCTTTAGCTATCTTTCAATAGAGGGCGCTTTTAATACTTCTACAGTATTTATTTTATTACATGAAATCTAGTTTATATTTTTTTCTTCAGGAAATATTTTTTAATGAAAATTTTTTTGTATAAGTAATTTTTTAAAAACCCTCCTATTGACAAATAAAATTTCCTCTAAAATTATTTTTTTAAATCATGAATTTTGTTGTTATTTTTAATGAAAAACGTAAATTAATACTTCTAATATATCTCTAATTCATCTCTTAAGAGTTTTTTTTTATTTTGTTAAAGGTATACATGAGGTGAATTACTAATAAGTTGCACATTACTTCCGGACTTCCGGTCTAGACATAACTTCCCCGAAGATATAACGAATTTAATAAATAATTTATGATGATAGATAACTTCTCCTGTCATTTTTACCTTTATATCCTCGTTTCTCTCACTTGTTTAACTTTTTAACTTTTTACCTTTTGTTCCATTTTTGGTAAAAATTTCAAAATGGCACATTTCACTCACTTTTTAAATTATTCCGCCAAAAATTTTTCCTGAAATTTGTCAACTTTCTTCCTTCAATTTAATCCCTCTCTTTGAAGTTTTCTAAACGACTTTTTAAACACTTTGCACATTAATTGCTTTAATCAACCTCCCTCAACTTTTCTTCACCGCAGCGCCGTTTTTGATTGCTTTTCCGGTTTTTGCGTGCGCGCCACGTTTTTCTTTCGTTTTTTTTTTGGGTCTGAAACCTAGAGGTGTTTCGCGTCGTGTTCCTGTCCCGCGTTTCGGGAGCGACTGAATTGCCGGCTGGAACTCGAGTCCCTTTTACGCTCCGACCGTCGACCGGTCTGCCGGTGGAGGCGGTTGTGATAAGCATTCACTCAGACACACACACGCCGCTGGGGGCGGTGTGTTCGTTGCGGGCAAAGTGGAACATTGCATGCGAGGTTGAACGCACTCGCGACTCATACTCATAGTCTGCACTCATACACTAGTGTGGAGCGAGTGCGGTCTCATACTTGGTGATAATAGCAGGCAGGTAGGCAGCTTAAGGGGAGGTTTACTTCTCTTATTTTGTCTTAGAAATCTTTCATTAAAATAAAATTAAAAAAAAAAAATATGATAATGTACAAATTTTCTAATAACAAATCTATTTTCTTATATTTTTGATCGTAGTAAATTTTTGCCATAAAATTTTTGTTTATTTGTATTAATGTGTTAATGTTATTAATGTAGTGGTTTAATAAATATTAATAATGACACTTGGATTTTTAAATTATAGTTTTGAATTAAATATTTGATCAATATTATCCTGAGCGTTACAAAACACTTTTATTGCAAAATTTGCACAATAAATATATAAATTTTATATAAAATGATAAACAAATTTCAAAATCCCTTCCTTTTTTTTCATTTAAATTCCAAAAAATTGCAATATTGTTAATCCTTTCTTGAGATATGATAGTCAATAATTTACAGTTTAACTTTGTAACTGAAATTAACATTTTAACTTCCGCTTTTCAATTAAGCATTGCAACAATTTCAAAGTAAAAAATACAGATTCCTCTCTTAATATGATGAAATAATAACATGAAAATTTTGAAGTCAATATCTCATTTATACTCCAAGAAAAAAAAAATAACTAAAACTTATGTTTTGAGTTTTCCAGAACAAAGTGAACCTCCCCTTAAGCTGGCGAATCAAACGTGCACAATTTTCCTGCACCCTGTGCTTCCCCCATCTCTCACCATCATCCCTTTCGCTCCCTCTCACTTCTTCACCAAGATAACGAAACTATCTGTCTCAAGTGGAGGAATTTATTCAAGGAAATCCGAATCGTCGCTGCATTCCTTGAACTGCATGCTCCAAGCTTCGGGTTTTCTTCGCGAGCACAAATTGAATTACACATGCAAATGCAGTGCTTCATCGACAATGATTCGATCCGCCAACAATTCTTGGAAGTTATCATTTTATAATTTGCCAATTAACGATCACTTCATTGTTTTGCGAAAATTCCAGCAAGGAAATCCCAGGAATTTTTCATTTTATTTCAAGTTTCAACATGTTAGTGATGTTTCTAATTAAATTTTTTTGAATAGAATGTAAGAAATTAATATTTTTCTTTGTTAATAATTTTGAACCATGGGAAATTCCTTTTGGGAATCATAATTCAACGAAATAGTACACAAAAGGACATTCTAGTTGGAAACTAGGTCAGAATACATGAAAGAATTCCGTGTTTCAAACAAACACAAAGAAGCTAAAAAAAACAGCGAAGAAACTTGCAAATATTGATAAATTCAACAAAAGCGTATAACTAGCGACATCTCTGCGTGAAGCTTTGAAACAGCATTCATCCTGTTCGTCCTGTTCAAGTCGATGATGTTATCGATTTTTCGTTCGCTTCGTTGCGTTGTTTCGAAACTCACCGTTAGATGTCGCTGGACGTTTTAAAACTTGAAATTTTTCTGTTTCTTCGAGTTACAACCAACTATAAAAACATAGAAAATCTTTTTTCTCATAACTGCAACAAAAATTCAGATAAATTTACCAAATTAAACGTTAGTAACAAATTTTCTTTTTTAATTCCTTAACGATAAAATTCACTTAACAAAAAAAATAAAAATTGATCACTACAGTTAATTAACTGTTGTTAATGACATTTCACATGATTGAGAAAACTCCCCCAAAACGAAAAAAAAAACTAAGCAGACAATCATCAGCATTATTTTTAATTAAACCTGTCAACCAATCAAATTTCCCCCGGGAACCTCATATTCCTCATCGTATTTCCATCTCGGGTTTGGCAATTAGTAAATTGGGAACGCGTAAGAAACTTGTCTGAAAGTCTATTTATTGATTCGTTGTTATAACAATGGGCCGCCATTTTCTTCTGCTTTTTCGGGTCATTCAACAACGATGATTAAACGTTTGCATTAAAGTCCTGCAGCTGATGCATCCTTCTTGCAGGACTTCGAATGAAAACCACTTTGGAATTAATTGATGCGTCGTTGCCATCGTGGTACGATGTCATTAATTACGCTGATTGCGTGACATTTCGAGAATACTTTTTTTACACTTATGTTTCGTAGAGAAAATGAGCTCTATGAAGAAAAACTCGTTTCTCATTCAGCTTGTTTTAGTTGCGTGTTTAATTATGCGTTTTTGTTTATTGAGTGATTCCCCTGGTTTTCTTTTCGTTTGCCAATTATGAAACATCACCCTTCGGAATAATTATTGTGGTTAAAGAAATCTTTTGTGATTTCTCCTCTAGTTTTTATCTCCTCTTCTTCTTTTTCTTTTTATTTCTATTCCTCTTTCTTTTACTCATTCTCGTTCTCCTTTTCTCTCTTACTTTTCTCTTTCTTTTTAGCTTTCCCCTTTCTCTTTCTTCTTTTCTTATTCGTTCTTCATCTCTTTCTTTTTTCCCTTCCTTTTCTCCTTTACTTTCTCATCCCTTTCTCTTTTTCCCTTTCTCTCATTCTTCTTCCCTTTTCATTCTTATTCTCTTTCTTCTCCTCTTTCTCTTTTCTCTTTCTTCTTTTCTGATTCATTCTCCTTCTCTTTCTTTCTTTGTTTCTTTCCTTTCTCCTTTACTTTCTCATCCTTTCCTCTTTCTACTTTTCTTTCTCATTCTTCTTTCCTATATCCTTCTCATTCTCTTTCTTATCCTCTTTGCCTTTTCCCTTCTCTTCTTATTCTTTCTTCTCCTCTTCCTCTTTTCTCTTTCTTCTTTTCTTATTCTTTCTTCCTCTCTTTCCTTCTCTTTCTCTTTACTTTCTCCTTTACTTTCTCATCCTTTTCTTTTTCTCCTTTTCTTTCTCATTCTTCTTTCCTTTCTCATTCTCATTCTCTTTCTTCTCCTCTTTGCCTTTTCCCTTCCTTCCCTTCTTATTCTTTCTTCTTGTCTTTCTCCTTTTATTAATCTCTTTCTTTCTCTTCCTCCACTTCTTTCTCCTCCCTTTCTCCTTTTTCTTTGTCATCCACCTTTACTTTCTCACCCTTTTCTCTTTCTCCCATTCTTTCTCATTCTCTTCCTTTTCTCTTTCGCTTTCATTTTCTCCTCCTCTTTCATTTTCTCTTCCTCTTTCTTTTTCTCTTTCTCCTTCTCTTCCTCTATCCCTTACTTCCTCATTCTCTCACTTCTTCTCTTCTCTTTCTTTTCATTCTCTTGCCGATTCCTTTCATTCTCTTTTCAACCTTCCACTTGCCCCCTTCATCCTCTCACTCAAATAATTACACATGAACCGACGATGCGAAACCAATGAATAACATTATCAACATTTGCTCGTTTGCCACGTGCGACCGCAGCGCCGACTACGGCGGCGGCCTTTGATGCACCCGACTCCTCCCTCGGGACACACGCGCCCGAACCGACCACCGAATCCACTTCTCCAATTTCATCAGCGCCCGAATGCCGTCAGGATTTCCACCGAACGCATCCCCCGCTTTGCTTGCAATGTCAATTAGAAAACCGCCGACTTTGGCCGCTGTTTCTCCGCAGCGCACGAATTGCTAATTGGAAGGTACACAACTTTATTAAACGAAGCAAAACGCAGCGAGCAAACCACTTTGACAGCTTAACCCCCACCCCCACCCCTCTTTCTCGGTCCTTCTCATAACCCAACCTTCTCCAGTCTTTGCTTTCACTCGTTGTTTGCTAATATGTATTAATTTGCAGCGAAATTAAACGAAAGTTCAGGGGGTGCAAAACATGGCAGAGGGAGACTCATAAATCATTGAAATTGTATACCAAGTTTTGTTTCTCTTTGCGCCTTCGTAAGGTTCGTGGGGATTTTCCCGGATTAGCTGTTTTAATATGCATGAATTTTCTATGACGTTGTTTTATGAATCTTAAGGGGAGGTTCTCATTTTTTAATAAAAATTAAACCTTCACTTTTCACACCAACTTTTTACGTTATCCTGAATCCCTAACATCCAAAAATTGAAATTGGGGAGATTGATGGGTTGGCGGCAATTTCCCCCACCCCCACCCCCCACTCCTCGCCAATTCGATTACGCTCAATTACCTGAAATGTGCGAGCTGTTTCTGCCATTGCGTCGCGCGTGTCGCTCGGCGTCGCCGCTCCCAATCGGAGGATGGCGGCGGCGGCTGCGATGCGGGTTGCGGCTGCTGGCGCCGAATCGAGGCGGCACTCGTCCACGTCTCGAGGCTGGCGCTGCGCTTGTCCAATTTGCCGCCAGCGAGCGCCATGCGTCGCTCCCCGCGGCTGTAGCGCAACTCGGTGATGCCGCTGCTGCGCGAACGCGTCGGATATTTCACGCTCATCTCGTTTCCGGTTTGCACCCACGCACGCACCTGATTACACCCTCACTTGTGGCGCCATCTCTTCGGCAAAAAATTAATTACACTTTCACTATTGATGGCGCCATCTGTTTGTCCAATAGCGTACTATATGCAACACAACTGAATTTTTTGATTTTGACATATGTCACTGCACTCTGACGAAAACGCCATCTCTGATTAGAACAATTACACTTAAGCCAAAAATAATCAAATATTTCCCTCAATACTGCTTCAACGCACTTGATTATCGAATTTGACATGTGGCGCCATCTGTCGACCAATAGCCACACCAAAATCGTTGAATAAATCGTACAAATCGCAATAATTACACGTAATTTTCGGAGTTGTAATTGATGTCTTGCCTGCGGATGCCAACGGATGACTGAAACGACCACCGGGGCTGACGACGGGCACAAAAAATACCCCCCCCCCCCCGGGGAATGATGGCGGCGGCAGGGGATAGGGGGCAGCACATGCATCAATTACGTTATGCACATTCCGCAGCGGCGGCGTTCGATGGATGAGCAGTCGGCCGGCTCAAAGCGCTTTGTGTCAAAGCCCAAGTCAATTCCGAGGGGTGGGGGGTGGAGGGGGTGGCTGACGATGGAATGAAGTACAAACGACTCAGCGAGTTGGAGGGGGACAGAAAAAAAACGAACGAAGAGAGCGAATAGTGTCGACGAGTTGATGAGCCATTTTTTACACTTTCTTCCTCTATTTATGTGTTTATAGCTGGTGGCGGTGGTAACAAGAGGGTGGTGGTGGGGGGTGGTGCAAGGTGTGTTGCAGGAGTGGTTCGTCCTCTGGTGTGCACTTCAAAGTGACTTTATGACGTGTTTTTCTATGCAAGTCGAGCATTGTTCTTTCGTCATGAAAGTTAATTATTAATTTATATAATATATATATATTTTTTTAGGAATTTCCCAAAAAATTAGCAACTCTTTAGCCATATTGATCTGGTACAATTTTTATTTTTGGAAAAAGCGTTGTCTTTTTCACTTAGATATGAAAAACATGTAGAAATTATGTAGCAGTTATATTGCAGTTACATAGCGGCTATGTAGCCGATATGTAGCAATTATGTAGCAAGTAAAATACATGTATTTCAGAGCTGTTATGAAACAAATTTACTAAATCATGTCTATTAAACTTTATTGCACATTATTCGAATTTATATTTTGCCATATTTTACTGTAATAATCCATGTTGTCACGAGAGAATGAAATATCGATGAAAACGTAATGAAATGGCAAACTAGGATCAATCTCGATGCGCTGACAGGTGGAAAATGTACGGCTATCGTTGCGAAACACTCTCAATAATTTATTGACTCGCAAATTGTTGTTGTTGTTGTATTTTGCAAGCTTCAATATTTTATCATATTTCGTTGAATATAGTAAAAATTGAAAATCTAATCATTAAGAACCACTAATGATCCTTGATCCTTATTTTCGCAAGAAGGAAAGGATTCGGATGAGTCATCACTTTTTAGTGCTGCCATGTTTGCATATCACCAATCTTTTGTTTTTCGGGTTTTTCTTGGTTTTTTTTCAAATAAAATGATAAATTATCCTTTTTGTGACGTCGTTCGTCTTCGTAAGGATAACGAATATATACGAAGATTGATGTTGCATAATGCGGGGATTCCCCTTGGGAAATCCTTAAAGAAATATTTTTTTTTGTTCGTTGTGCGAGTTTTCAATGTAAATTGTTGATGTTGTCATTAACAACAAAATTCACGACCTCGTTATGCAAATATTTGCTCGTTGTGGGGTTATTTCATGAGCACCGCGCCGATTATTGATTTGCACATGAAAGGATTTAATTATTAATGACGTCGTTGAAATATGAATTCGTATTTTGAACGATTAAATATTCAAATTTCCCGCCAAATAAACTATTGTCCCCATTTCATTTTGTTGCAGGATTATGGGGAGTGTGGATCATCGCTCTTCTGCAGCAATGCCCCTTTTATATTTCCGTTTGGAGTGGTGGTGGGGGGGAAACGTTTTTCCATTATGCCTGCGCACACATTTTCATTAAGTTCGCTATCGTTTTGATTGCTTTCCACGTTCGAGTTCCTTTCTCCGTGTTTCAATGCTGATATTTGCGGTTTTCATCATTTCTAGTTTGAGCTTGTCTTTGTATATTCTACTATTACGCCATCTACTTCTACAAAACGTCAATAAACGACCTCCAATCAAATCAGAAAAGTTTTTAAAGGAATGTAGAGCGTCGTATGGATTATTTCTTGTAGAGGGTTGCATTGCGCCATCTATCGTGTAATAGCACTCACCCGGAGACGACGTTGAGCAGATCGGGCCAGGCGAGCGTCAGCAGCGAGTCGCGCACGAAGACCTCCCAGGATGTCAGATGCGATTCGCTGAAGACCCGCTCGGAGCGCTGCAGGCGCGGCCGCGCGGTGGCGCCACGCGTCGTCCGGATGTTCTCCATCTTGGCATCGCTTACTGCAACCGACAAACCGCGTCAAAAAAGTACTTTCAAAAAAAATCCACTCGGTATATACATTTTTCCATTAATTTTCTTTATTTATTTTATCATAAACTTGAAGATTTATTTGTTATTTCATCGATTCGCCATGTTACACATTGTTTGCCGGATTATTTACCCCACTATGTTGTTTTTCATTTTATTGATGTGAAATATGGAAATGATATGCCCCCGGCTCGCAATTTCATTTCGTAAAGAATTCCCATGAAAATGCGATGCATATTTCATTCCATTCCATTCCATTCCAAAACCAACACCTCGCGAGGAATGTTTATTAAGTTTCGATCCAGTCATTTTTCCATGTTTGGCTGAGTGCCACGTCAATTTCTTTTCAAAAATTCCCGAGAAGAAGCGAGAAGAAAGATGAATAAGAAATTTATTGCCACGTCATCAATGACCAATGAAAATTAGGCAATGAGTGAGAGAAATATCACTATCTTTCTCTACAGCTTATTTTTGTGAGGAGTGTTTAGTAACGCCATCTAGGAATGAATAGTGCATGCAAAAAATCGTATTTATTATAATTGCAATGAAATTGTAAATTTTGAAACTTGATATGGAAAATTTGCAAATGCAAATTTATAATGTAATTGAAAATCCGCCAAGTTTTAATTGGCTAATCCAATAATTTACAGGATCGCATCGAAGCCATTACGAAATTATAGCCGGAAATTTGATTGTGTGCTATCCGGCGCGAGACAATTAAGTTTTAACTGGATTTTCATGCGAATGCGATTACAAATTAATTTAACTGCGAAGTTATAATTCCATCAGTACATTGGATGTTCCACCAAAACCCTAGCAAATTTCCTCAAATATTTATTTGCACCACAAGTGAACATATCAACTAAATATGTCTAATATTTTTTTTTGACAAGAAACAAATAATTTCAACATTTTATAATATCGACTTAAAATTGATTAAATGTATATTTTTGATATGTAATATATATGTAGCAAACATGTAGCAAATATGTAGCAACTATGTAACGATGATGTAGCAGGTATGTAACAACTATATAAAAAATAAAATTTATGGATTTTCGAGGAAATATAAAAAAAATTACTAAGTAGCATTGAATTTTCTTCAAATATTTGTTTATCCTGCACATAAAATTTCAAAGTATTGGGTTCCAATATAAGAAAACTTTTTTGCAAATTACCATAAAAAGGAAAATCCAATGGGAAAAGTCGTTAAAGTGTCGTTAACGTAAAAATTTCATGATATCTTCCTGTGATTCATTGATTTCATGTATTTTTGTCTTTTTTAAAAAATCATCTGGAATTTTTTGAATTTGCCCAGTGAATATTTTCCATTTTCTTTGCCATTTGATAAAATCATAAATCACAAAAATTTCTCGAATGTGAAAACATCCCGCCAACTGCAGATACAAATCTGACAAGTGATGAAGGACCAACAAGGACGAATTGCAGGAAATTCCAGGTTCGTCGAAGTTAAGCCAGCAGGAAATAGCAGAAAGGAAGAGATTGAATCGTCTGGAAGTCTGGAACATCTGGGAATGTCTCTGGATGACCGAGCAACCATCAAGTTCACGCCCAGGATTTTAACGCTTCGTGGATATTTCAGAAAGAGTTTAGAATTGGAATATTTTTTTCAGGCAACTGTAAAAACAGAATTTATTGTCATATTTTCTGATTTCCAAAATTTAATAATTTTCTGAGATTTTTGGATTAATTCCAGGAATTGGTACTACATTTTTCATTAAGGATGAAATTTGCGGAAATTTTGAAATATTCAGTAGATTTTCAAATTTTTAGAAAGTAATCATAATATTTTTTTTAACAGGAAAAATTTCTACTTTATGAAAATTATTATTTATTAAAATAATGCAATTATCAAATATTAATATTCCAAAAAATATTTATTAAATGTAAACATGGAAAATTTTACATTTAAAATTTTCTATATTTATCCATAATATGCATAATTTTGTTAATAATAAAAAAATTGAAAGTTTCAAGGGAAAATTTGCAAATTTAATATTTCAAAATCACATTTCTTCTTTAGAAATTATTCCGTCAATAAATTTGCAAATCGACTAAATACTATTTAGTTAGTAATTAGCGTTGAACCTTAACTTTGCCATTTACTCATTGAAAGTTTGCGTTCCCGTGGGAGACGACGAAAGCCCCGAACGGAAATGTAAACGTTTCCAGAATTTGTTCGTGCAACTTGAAGCACTTTCGCTTTTCATTCCGCTTCTCTCAATCGAGTCGCACAATTCGGTCTTTTCATTTCCGGGAAGTTCGTCGTCGTCGAGGATGTAAGCCAACAGCGGGAAACTCCCGAGGAGTTTTCCCAGGCACTTTTCTGCCACTTCCGATATACGAAAAGTAAATAAACATTGTGAGATGTAAACTACATTTCGTTTAAGGCATGAAAAGGGGAATTTGTTGGGAATTTTTAAGGGGGATACTTCAAGGATAATTTGTGGAAGTATTTTGTTATATTTTCCATAGAGAAATTCCGACATTCGTGGAAAAGTTCTAGAACAATTTTGAAAGGAGTGATTTCAGTGAATTTAAAAAATATGTCATCAGTTGGAAAATTTAATTAGTAATTTTAAAATATTAAAAATTTTCCAATGAAAATTGAATTATCCTGGCAATAGTTTCAAAATGAGTTTTAATATTTGTAGAAAATTATCATTTTTGAATGAAAAATTATCAAACGTAATATTAAGAAAAAAAAAACATAAAACAATAAAAATATGGAAAACAAAAGCATGTTAATTATAAATTACAATTCTCGCGAGTACTTCATTTTAAATTGTTCATTGTTTTATCGGCTTGCGGCACGCGTCCCGTTCATTTAAACAAACAAGCATGTTTTCCCATTTTCCGTCGGTTTTCCATCCATGTCCGTATCTCACGCGGGTGTTGTTCATTTTGCTTCCTCATTTTTACCCGAGAAAAACAAGGAAATCCCCTCGTGGAAAACATGAGGATGAATTTCTGTTTGTATTTAATATTTCAATTGTTATCCTTTTCATTTTATATATTTTTTTTATTGAAGGGGACATTCAAAAATATTTTAAAATAATTTACAACATTCTAGAATGAAAAAGTACCTTCTAAAATATTTAAGAATCTTTTTAATATTGCAAAATTTTTATTTAGTTTCGTTTTCTTTTTTTACGTTTTGTATTTGCAAAAATATGATTTCTGGAATTTCTATCTTAAATTTTCTCGAAGATTTTAAAACATTATAGAACTGCATTGTAATTAAAAATAATGGATTTAAGGATTTGAAAATTCTAGAATGTTTTTCAGATGTTATCATTTCTATACCACAAATTTCTAAATTATCTACAGTATTATAGAAAAAAATTCTCAGAATTGCGAAAAATTCATGAATTTTTCTCGAATATCGAATGTTTATATGATTTGAAAATGTAGTTATTTTGTTTCTTTTCTGGTGTGAAATTATTCCGGGATAAGTTTTTGTTTCTATATTGAATATTTTAAAATAATTCAGAACATTCTAGAATCAAAAAAAAAACCTTCTAAAATATTTAAGAACCTTTTTAATACTGCAGAATTTTTGTTTGTTTGTTTTTTTCTATTTTTATCTTTTGTGTTTGCAAAAAATAATATATTTTCTGAAATATCTATCTTAAATATCCTCAAAGATTTTAAAACAAGGTAGGAAATTCTAGAATGTTCAGATATTATCCTTTTTATACCACAAATTTTTAAGATATTTAAAATATTCTAGGACAATTTGTTAGGATTTGTAACACTTACAAAAATTTCATAAACATTTCATAAACATAATTTTTTTGCTGTTTATCTTTAAGAAAATTATTCCAGTATAAATTTTTGTTTTTATATAATTTTATGAATTAAAACATTATCGAGTATTTTTGAACAAACCATAAACTTCTAGAACATCTTTAAATAGTTGATAGAATATTTTACAAGAAATTATGAAATTCCTAAAACTTTAGGAGGAATATTTAGAGTATTTTGAAACAATTTTCAAAGTTTTAGAATATGGTATGATCATTTTAAAATGTTCGAAAATTCTACAGCAATATATAATATTTTAAATGGTTTATGAGGATTCTAGAATTTTATAGAACTGTTTGTAATATTCTCGAAAATTTTGATTCAAAATGGATTTTCCAAGGTTTTAAGATATGATAGGATTATGAAAACAAATTCTGAAGTTTTCTAGATCACTCTAGAAGATTTAAATTAAATTATAGCATTCTAGTATATTTTTAAACTCCATATTTACGTGAAAATATATAATAGCATCATAACAGCACCAAAGGATAATACGGGTCTAAGTACGTGATCTATTGGTAATTGCATTCAAATCCTTATTTTGAGTCCTCGAGCTGCGAGCGAACCCTTCGTCAACTCGTGCATTACCCTATTTGATCCTGGGATGTGTATCGTGTGCCCCATCGAGGGTTGTTTTCATATTCGACGGTTGTTATACATTCCCTTGATCCTTGCAGCAAGGATCGCGTTTGTTTACCTTTCGCATCGCGTTGGAATTCGGGTCAGGTCCTGAATTTGTCCCGTTTTCATCCAGGGTGTTATGAAATATGTACGAGGGTTTCCATAGAAAACATTGGATTTTACATAACTAGATGAAAATATTTTACATCACAAGAGTCGTAAATGAAGAATTTACGCAATTGTAATTGTAGTAATTAAATGATAATGAAAAATAAAAAATAATTTGAATGATAAAATTAACTTTACATAACTAGTGATGTAATAATACTTTTGTGGCGGACTGCCACCACGCCCCGCAACGCACCCTGTCGCCCGGTGCAGAATTCATTCAGTTAACGATCGAACCGACAGGGTGGGTTAGCAAGGCGCTTGCGCCGGGAGCTGAGCC
>JARJDZ010010857.1:0-70392 GCA_030264555.1 Aleochara sp. GC000083
AGTTAGCGAAATATTGAGAAGTCGAAAACATTTGAATCTAATTAAATCCCTAATCATAACTTTAGTGAAAGTGAAGGAAGAAGAGATAGTAAAAATAAATGACTAGATGTTCAAAGCATCAACCTAGTCACAAACCTGCACCACAAGCAGCAAATCACAATTGGCAAGATATCTGAAAAAGATCATACGATATACTAACAAGTTCTATCATTATTTTTACAATATATCAATTGAAACAAATTGTATTGGTATGTGATACATACCATATGATTTGCATGACGAGATGGTGGTAGCAACGCCGTGCTACTGGAACCTGAGGGCCCTCACTCTGGATTGGAACTTGGATGATGATGATGAATATTGGGGTCTGCTTGGAGTTGATGAGGACTCCAGCTTCCCAAAGTGTCTTTCCTAACTATGAAAGAAGTAACATTGTTAGCCATGCATTACCTGAAAACATTGATATAACTTACTATGAATGTTTAGTAACAGCCACTGGTTATGGAAGTCCGGTAACCCTGGATCAGGAGCCCTCAGGGTGCTATCAACCGGAGCCAGTTGAACCCTGGTTTTTTAACGAGGTGTTACTCCTCGAACCCTCCTCCTTCCTTATCACTTGTATGATAAGGCCCCCGGCTTGGGACGGGTATAGCGGAGTTAGATAATTGGACCATCTAGTCAACAAACACTACCTTCTTAGCTCAGTCCTCTGGATTCAAAAGTACACCAAGTCCAAATTCTCACCATCCACTGTAAACAAATTGAAACAATAACTTGATGGAAAAAGTAAAGACGGCCGACATTCAACTATCTTTTCAGCAATGTGATGTTGCAAATTCGAAAATCAATTTTTCAATACACGCGTTTACTATCAAATCAAATTCTACGATTTACTGACATTGAAACTACTATAACCATTTCGTTGCGATTGCAGTTCAATTTTGCACTCAATTCTTCATCACATCAGTACATTCGCACACCTCAACTGTCTGAGCACTACTGAAGCGAGACAAAGCGACTTAAGCCGTCAAAATGTGTTATGAAAATATGCGTTTTTTTATACTCGTTTTTCACGCCTGTCAAATTATAAATGAAAAATTTATAAAATACCTCGGTGTATTCGTTTGCCCTTAAAATCGAGTGACGTATGTTTATGAGAATGTATTGTTCCCCTTTGAGGCTCAAATGATGTATATGTAGGTGGATGCTGTGTTGAACTAGTGCATCATGTTGTGTACTCTATGATATATACGGAAACACTTACATTAGCTGTTCAGAAACAGTTTCTGATGTAGCTCGCCCTGCAATCCAGGGGCAGCAACTTTGATAGGTTGGGAGAAATGCTTACTGAGCCCTTCTAGCTGGCATGACTTTATACCTCAGAGTCCAGTTTCCTTTTACAGCTATCAAGTACAATTTCAAAAAAACTGCCACCGTCTTGCACCATGTTGTGTTCCCCAGATTGTCATGGCCAATGACTTCACAATGCTACACCAAGTACATTGAATTGATGTGAGAAGCCCTTGCTGACTACTTCTTTCTGATCCTGCAGATTCACCTTAGACTCTTCTCTTAAATAATTATTCTCTTGTGTTGCACACCAATCTTTTATTACTTTTGATAGAATGATGTCACAGTGTATATTTTAATTATATTGTGCTTGGAGCAAGCAGGGCATCTAAGATCCAGCACTTTCCAGTTTCCAGATCCAGTTTTCTCGCACTTTCAGTGTCTCAGGATTTAGTTAATTCAAAGTAAAAACGAAGCAAGAGCAAAAGCACTTGCAAATTATGCTATCCTAACCAATTTTAACGATTTTAACCACACGCTCGTCTCAGGGATCGATAACAAGCGTGCAATAGAAATTACCGTGGAGGGGGTTATGAAATTACGAAAATTTCGAAAAACCACTACAGCGCCACCATCTATCGGTAAATAGACAAAGCTGAACAAGAGTTTTGTACTGTCGATAATGCAGATTTCGACAAAGGTTAGAGGTCACTGTACCTAAATTCACAATTATGCAAAAAAATACTTAAATTACTAAAAATCAAAACACCATTCTTGGTTTAAAACAAAATTAGATAAAAATTATAAAACATTGTAATTAAAATTTTACAGCAAAGCAAAAGATCAAAAATCTTAGCTTAGCATGGCTTCAAACCGAACTGTATCTGTCAAAATAAAGCCAAGCCGACCACCATTTTCGTTATAGATTTATTCCAGATAACTCGAATGACTCTTTTCAGCATGGAAGATCGCGCTAATTCTTTACGTTCGATGCAAATCTGCAGAATTTGCCTTGACGAAAGTGGACCATTGATAAGTATTTATAGCTGCATTTCGAAAACAAAAGAGGATAAATATGGAATCCCCATGCAGCTACAAATTATGGCATGCCTATCACTGGAGGTTTGTAACTACAATCACATTTAAATACTGTAACAATATTTCGCCGCTTTTAGACCCATGAAAACGATGGAATGCCAAAGTTTATTTGCTCTACATGCAAGGCCCACACAATTCAAGCCTATAATTTCAAGACTTTGGCAAGAAAGTCTGATGAGGCCCTGAAATTGTATTTGTCTACAGGCAAGTTAAAGAAACCATGTAAACCATGGACAGAAGATAATGCTGCCATTGAGAAGCATCCAGTTGCAGAAAACAATTCTGTTAAGAGTACAGTGGAAGACAACACAACTTTACAACATCAAGAAGAAGCTGCGGAAGCATCTGAAGATATGGATTATGTTTCGTCATTGAACTATGCCAGTAATATGTCAACACAATCATCTGAAACATTGCCTGGACCATATGAACTTCCTGATCAGGATATGAACATGATGAAAGTGAATCAAGTACAAACAAGCCTATTTCCGTGTCCGCATTGTGAACGCACGTTTCCGCTAAAGCAACTACTTGACTTGCATGTCTGCAACCATACTCGAGAAAGAAACTTTCCATGTGAGGTGTGCAAACGCAGATTCTTCACAAAGTATGATTTGGCCAAGCATCTTCAGCGGCACACGCTGAGTAAATCGTATGTGTGCACTGTTTGCAACAAATCGTTCAGTGCAGAAGCACTGCTGCATCGCCATCAGAAAACCCACATCGACTTTCCAAAATACATGTGCCCGGACAACCTCTGCGAGAAGACGTTCGTCTCGCGTGCAGACTTGGATTTGCACGTGGAGAAGCACAAGAAGAAGCGACCGTTCTCATGCCGCGTCTGCGATAAGAAGTTTGTCTTCAAGCAGGGACTCCAACGTCACGAGGCGAGCCACGCTGATGATAAGCCACACAAATGCAACTATTGCGAGGCGAGCTTCACGTCGCCAATCAAACTGATGCGACATATCACTTCGCACGCAGGTCTGAGGCCGTATCCGTGCAAATTGTGTGGCCGGACGTTCCTGCTTTCGCACCATTTGACTCGTCATATGCGCGGTCATTATGCGAACAAATCTGAAGATTTGCCAATCGGCCAATACAAATGCGACGTCTGCAGCATGTCGTTTAGACGCAAGGACTCCCTGATTAATCACAGCGCTATTCATTCAATGGTGAACTTGAAATGCGTAATTTGCAATACTGAGTTTAGTAAAGCGAAAGATGTCAAGGAGCATATCACTACGCATTTGGCGGGGCTGCCGTATCCGTGCGATAAGTGTGACTATTCGTTCGAGACGCAGGATCAGTTGGAGGAGCACGAATTGAAGCACGCTGCGATGGAATATGAGGAGCAAATCGAACAGGAAATCACGCAGGAGCAAGCAACGCAATATCAAAGCGAGCAATACGAGGAAGACGACGGCGAGGATGATGACAATGAAATGGCCGAATATACGATTACAACTGATGCCGATGATAATCCGCAAATCGTACCGAGCTCGCGCAAAATCAAGAACTATGCACAGTTCCTGAAGGATGAGCTCGGATCCGACGTGGAGGATGAAATTGTTGAGGAGTCTGAAACAAGCTTGCTAAACGCAATGCAGGATGATTCCACACAAGAGGAACCTGCTGAACCAATCAAGCCTATCGTACGTTCTGAAGGTACCAAGGTGTACACAAGACGCTCGACGAATAAAAAGCTTCCTGTATTGAAGGATGCAAAGTCTACAGATGAAGGCAGAGAATCTGATATCAGCCTGGAGTCTTTGGGACTTACACAGGAGTTGGTCAAAGACCTGCCAAATGAACAGTATATTGACATGAAAATTGGGGATGTAATTTACAAGGTCAAGAAGGTAACAATGAAGAAAACTGAGTTTGATGCAGTTGCTAAGCAGGATAATGTTGAGATGAAAGGTGGCATCCTTGTGAAGAAAACACTCAAAGGACCTGAAGTGGTAACAACAGGCAAGGGCATTACCATCGAAAACATTATTGATGAACCCAAGCCAAGCATTTCAATGAGGCAACTCGTTAAGAAAACTTATGTTAAGAAAACGCCAAGTAATTCGAGCGTGAATACAAATACATCTGATAAATTCATTGTCGAACCAGAAACTTCCGTTACTTCTTATAAGATTCAAACAGAACACATTATGTTAACTGAGTAATAATAAGTAAAATATGTAATGAATTAATTTGATTTATGTATGTAGAGGTTAAGTTCAGTGCATAGCTATGCTATTTTGCATTCATACCAAAATGTTTACAATAAATGAAAACACATGGATTGTATCTCTCTTAATTAAATAATTGACCAATAATAAGTATTATTAATAATTTCCTACCTTAATTAAGAAGCAATCTCTTTCAGGAACCACTTGATAAACGTACAAACATTTTGAAGCTTCACTTTGTGATCGACTGAAGAGGGCGCCACAGGTATTATAAATACATTAATTTGAAAGATTCAAATTATTTTTAAACTAAAGCATCGTTTCTTCAAAATAATATATTAAAAAGTGAACCATATTTGATGTATTATTTATTATTCATGTCGCATTGAATAAAATACAATTTCAACGTCTTATATTATTTATATAATCATCAATTATATCTTATAGAGAATGTACAAGTTAACATTCAGGGTGAATGCGAGACGTTTATTATTTTCATCCATAATTCGTCTTGGGCTGTTTTTTGCTATTATTTAGGTTTTATTTTTACATATTGTATAGTTTAATAGTATCCATTTTAGAGCGTTCGTTGAAAAAATATAAAAAGTAATAAAATATGTCGAATAAAATAAAAATAATAAATGTGATTCTTAAACGTCAACTAAATATACATGTAACATAACATAACTAATAAAATTGTTTATATATTTCAATAGAAAATGCATCGTTCAGAGGCTCCATTACATTTTCATAATCTTTGGTAAAACTAGCCAGTGATTACAGACAGAAATCATACGACAAACAAAGGAAAATAACATTTACAAACTAAGAAGAAACTATAGTCGAAAAACAAAATTGATTTGTTCCTGCACACAACAACAATTAATTAATGCACATGGTTAGCGATAATTCCTTCGCATACAATATAGTATAGTCGTTAATCTATCTTTTGTATCATAGAATAGTTGAACTTTATATAGTTTATAAAAAATAATCAAATCATACTTCGCTCTCGTAAGTAATCAATAATTACAATTAATGGACTAATATCGATTTCTTGCTCGTTTGGCGTCTTCAATTGAGAGTTGGACAAGAGAACAACAATTAATACGAATGAGAAGTATGCAAAAGTTCATTAGTGCCAAATTCATTAGTTAAACTTATCCGCTTTGTAAATAACTATTTACAATGGTTTACGTTTTTGGTATTTGTTTCCTATCATTCTCCATTTTTTGGCAAATAAACGTCTATCTACCTATACACAGAGATTCTTATGCGCATGTAATAAAATTTAATATTTATAATATATATAATATAATATCGTAATTTGTTAAGTGGATTCAAAATTGAAAGAGATTCATTATTATATTTAGGGCTCGTTATTATATTATTAAATGCTATATTTATATTTAATATCTTGCAGTTAACTAGCAGTTACTATATTAATTTATTTCATTATAGTATTTATTATTATAAGTAAAAGAGTTTCATATCAAATGGCTACGTTTCGTTATTGTCAACAAATATCCCTTAAACTTATTACCTCGCACATTTATGTTCTGGTTTCACCATCATCATTATATGCCATTATGGAAATAGTTTGTTTCATCAATAATATTTTAGGTACATTTCATGCTCTTCATCTCGCTGTTCTTCTATTTTTTGACTGGCTGCGGTCGCAAATCATTTTTTCGATCACCAAAATTCATCAATTGTTCGTTTGCATTTTCACGTGTACTTTGGAATGATTCTTACTTGTTATAGAATAGAATATGCCTATTTGTTTTTTTTTTAATAAAATATTAACTTGGGTAACGTAACACCACCACGTTTTTATACTCTGCTTAATTAATTAATTTCATAATTAAATGCTTATAAAATTTCAATTCTTTCCCCGCTTCTTCCGCTTCTTTCGTGTACTCGCATCTCTTTTTACATCTTTCTCTATTAATATAAACGTTGACTTGCACCATTTGTTCATTGTATTTGTATCTCGTCTATGTTATATTAACTTTATTCAGCACTATGTATTGTCATGGAGAACGTCTTCTCGTCTGCGGAGAAAACGCGCAGTTAATTGATGGCCACATTTGGAGGAAATGTGTCATCAACGAATGGAATCGATTTTCACGTTAGAAAAACGTTGGCCTTCTTCAAGTCGAGCGTTCAGTTTCTGTAAGTTATTGTACTCATTTGAATGAAGAAACGTCGTCATCGTTGTGTATGAAACCAAATTATCTTCTACAATATATTTCTTATGCTTTTCTTAATAAATTCATCAGTATGGCACTTAAACAGCATTGTTTTCATATATATATGTAGATATATATATATAGCTATCACCCTAAATATATATTTTCTTGTATTTTACATATCTACAATCTTTAGCTTAATATATTTATGTATATATAATATATATGTATTTAAAAAAAATAATAAACATACATTAAATGAAAACACGTTGTCATCTTCTCGTTGTAATTGTTGTATGTGCAATGCTACTGGAAATCACATTCGCAATCAAGAAGTTACATATTGCATCAAAATTCGAATTGCCCCGCAAAAATGACTTAGAATCCTAACAATTGCAATCGCCTCGGCGCATCAATTGGCGCGCTTCTTCGTGGAATCGTTCGCAAAAAAACAAAGATCTTGGTACCGCGGAACAAGTGGAAGACAGTTGGATTTCTTACAACTGGATCCTACGCGTACAACTTCTCTGTACAACTTCTCACGACTTTGAGTATTTAACAGGTACCACGTGCAACGAAACAAATGATAAGAATATATAAGAAGCAGTAAAGTTACGTACCATAATTTCAAATTGGCGTTTTGTTTGCGTTGTGAATCGAGTAGAAGAAATAGGGCACAGCTCATTGATTTTTGCAAGCTTTGCTGCTCAAAATGCATGAGGATTCTTTGCGTAATGATGTAACTGTGGGAATGTCATACCTTATTTCTTCTACAATGAGTACGCGATGGGCTTACTCTCTGTAGGGTTTGCAGTACGAGTACCGATGGTTCATATGCTGGCTGTACGAGCCGGAATGCGAAAATCGCTTAAGGCATTTGCAACATTGGAACGGCTTCTCGCCGCTGTGCAAACGCTTGTGTTCCGTGAGGTGATGCTTGTGCTTGAAGGCTTTCGGACATTCGTCGCATTTGTGTGGTCGCTGACCTGCAATCCATCAAAAATCAGATGCATTAGTCTCTGGACTTAAGGATGAGACCATAGGAGAAGGTCGGGGTTGATTGTAACATACCTGAATGCTCGTATTTGTGTCGCGCCAAAGAACTCTGCTTGGAGAACGACTTATCACATTGATCGCAAGCGAACTGCCCCTCGACCTCCCCATCCTGGGTGCCCCCAGGACTCCCAAGGCTCTTCATCATCAGATGCGAGGACATCTTCGCGCGCTTACTATTCGAGTCATCGTCGTCGATGCTGAGATCCCCGACCTCGCCCCAACTCCGCTTCTCCGACCCGGGACTCATGGTGGCCATGCGGTTGTTCATGATCTGCTGGAGGTCGGGTGGGCCGAATTGGACCAAGCGCTCCATGGGTACCATCGCCAGGCCCAGCTTGTGATGGTACGGTTGGGCGAGGATCTGCGCGAGGCGACTGCTGTTCAGGTCCATCGGCGATGGCGTACGTTGGGCCGCCTCCAGCGAGGAGTTGGAGATGTGGTTGAAGGACAAGTGTGGTTGGAACGGCGTGGGACTGCGGGATGACTTGCGGCTCAAGTTGACGGCGAGGTCTTCGTTGGAGTCGGCGGAATGGTGGCTGCTGGCTGGACGAGCTGGCGAGTTCCCCGGCGAGGAGTCTCGGGAGATGGTGTCCTTCTTGGTCGACAAGTCCAAGGGTTGGTCGTCGATGCGCGCGGGTTGTAGGCATGGTTTGCTGGAGTAGGTGAGCGATGCGGGTGGGAGCAATGTGGGCGCATTGTAGGGCACGTTGATGAGGCGACCTTCACGACGGTCACGTGCGCGGGTGTTCTGGAACCAGACCTGGACCACGCGGACGGGGAATCCGATCTGTTTGGCGATCTTGGCGAGTTCTTCGCGTTTGGGGCGTGGATTCAACGCGTAGTTGTCTTTGAGGACTTTGAGTTGCTCGTCGGAGATGAGGGACCTCACACGCACCTTACGTCCGTCTTCGGTCACTTGATCCGTTGTAGCAAACGATTCGCCATCCATTTCGTAGTCGACATTCGCGGATTTGCGACCTCCATCTTCTTCACCTCCGCTGACACCTCCCCCATTCAACGAGTCGCTCTCCGTTGTTTTTGGACAAGCCCCACTTGAAGCCGTCGTCGTGGTGAGGACATCCTCCAATTTGGCAGCTAAACCCTCACTTTTGGCTTCGTTGGTACCATCAGCACCTTCATGCTCCGATGTTGAATGCGTCGAACGGACACTCCGCGCGTCATCCGACGTTGAATTGGAGTCGGAGTACTTCTGCATATTCGCCCTGAAGAACTGCTTCGTCACAGAAGCATTTACCGTTGCCAAAATTCGCTTTACAGCTTCAAAATCGTCACCTTCACGTACACCATTCGTTGGTTCCCGTTTCACGCAAGGTTTCTCCTCGACATCTTCCTCACCATCCTCCTCCTTCTTGATCGTCACCTCGTCGAACCTCTTCTCGAGGTCATGGTGCTGATGGACCTGTGGTGGTTGGTCATGCCGGTCGTCGCCATCTTCAGAAGGTGGTGCAATCTTGGTCGGAACGCTGTTCTGAAGTTGCTCCAAGATCTGGCTGAAGTTGGGCATCGAGTACGGGTTGAGTGGGCCTGTGGGCGTCATGTAGAACGGGTGCATGGCAGGGTTCTGGAAGAGGGCCGCTGTCGCGGCCGCCGCGTCCGTGTACTTCGGCAGGATTGGCAAGTAATTGTTGTGATTCGTGGTCGTGATGTTGTTGTTGATGATCGCGTTCGCAGATCTCTTCACGCCGCGTCCAGCGATTTTCGGATCTAGTAAAGAGTTCGCGTTGGATGCGCCCGCACCACCAGCACCACCTCCGCCACCGCCGCGTGTTCGTCCCAATTTTAAATTCACCACCAAACACTTTTTCGATGTCATGTGACTAGAATACGAGCCCGAATGCGAGAAACGCTTCCCGCAATTGCCACATTCGAATGGCTTTTCTCCACTGTGTATTCGTATGTGTTCCTGTACATAACAGAAATTTTCTGTATCAAATCACATCTTCGGGAAATTGCATGCGCATATTTTGAATGTTGTTCAAAAATTGGACTTTTTGTTTGTTAAATCTTTTCTGGAGAAATTTTTAACAACAAACTACGAAGACTTTTAACGACCAATTCAACAGCCAACAACTTTTTTGAACAGCTTCATTAAACAAAATACAATCAGAATTGAAGTGGTCCAATTGAATTGAAGTGCCTTCTTCAAAATTGTACTTTTTGCCCATCAAATCCACTCTGGAAAAACTGGAAATGATTTCCAGTTCAGATATTAAGAAGACATTTACCAAGAAACAACTTTGATGAAAAACTTCAACGAGCAAAACGAAATGGAACCACATAAATTCTGACCTCATCCAATTTAGAATCTTCTTGTCAACTTTAGATCAACTCGGTTCAATTCTTCAGTTTGGAACCTACCTTCAGATGATGCTTGAACTTGAACGCTTTTTCGCACTCGGTGCACTTGAATTTGCGCAGAACGGCGCTCTCGTCGTGGCTGATCATATGCCTCTGGAGGCGGTAGACATTGGCGAAGGTCTTATTGCAGATCTTACACGACTGCAAAGAGCAAGCACGTCGAACAAACGATTAGTACAGTGCTGCGATAATTACTTAGTTACTTAGTTCTTTTTGTGTGCGCTCTTATCGAGAGGAAAACAAAGCCGAATGCACGTGCGAAATTGAATCATGATCGACGCGCATCAACAATGAGTAACGCACGATTGCACGCTATTTTGTGTTTCTGCGGCTTCCGATAAGCCAACCGCCAACCGGTGGTTTATCTGCACACGCTGATAACATGCAAAAGTTACGACCGAATTTTATTTTCATCCAAAACTATATGAAAGAATGTGAATTATGCGGTGAATATTTTTAGAAGTTTCCATCATCCGAGACGATGCTATTGACTTAAGGCGAAACGCTTTCAGCACGCGTTTAGTAGGAACAAGTGTCACTCGGTTGGGAAAAGGCCTCGAGAGGAAAAACTTAATGAGTGATGGCTGACATCTACAGCAACAACCATTTGCGCGTTCCAAACAAAGCGACCAATAAACATGCTTGTGGTCAGCATGAAACATGAAGATCAAATGTGGAGAAATATGAAATCCTAATCGGTGATTACCATCATCTCAGCCAGAAAAAGAAAACCCAACAACGAATGAACAATGTGTGTTTGGTTGGCGGCCATAAAACTCATTACAAAGTCGATATTAGGACGCGTTTTTGTTGGATCATTTCATGCGTGTGTTCAACAAGTAAGTAATTGTGCTGAGTAAGAGTCACGTAAGCGTTCGTTGATCAACTCAACTCTTTCACACGCTGCCATCTCGTCCACCAAACATGTGCACGCTTTTTTGTCATCATCGTACGTCAGTAAATCAACTCGGAATTGAACGTCTGCAGGCAACCGGGAGCCGGGAGCAACCGTTAGATTTTCCATGTTGATTACTTAAGTCACAATTGACCCGTCGGTCGTCGCGCCATCTTAAACGGTCGCTAGCTCGCGCGCGGCCATCAACGTACATAATATTTATTAGCGTGTAACAAACAATTGTATTGACCTGTGGGACTGCCCGTATGCATGCTGACCCGTTTCAATTAATTCGAGTTCGCGCAGCACAATTAGACAACGCACCAAGCACTCAGGCGACATTTGACATTACGAATTTACGCTTAATTGAATGGCTGGCTACATGCAACAGCAATAAATGTGCAGGCGACATGAAAACTTACGACTTGTGCGTTCGGCGAATGCAGCAGCTCGTGCTTCTCCAATTGATCCTTGGTCGGGAAGGCGGCGTTCGCGCACTGCGTGCACGCGAACGGTCCCCCAGGAGTCGGCGGCGTCGCTGGAAGCGGCGGCGACGACAGCGTCGCACTGCCGCCAGCCAAGGAGGCGGCGGTCTCGCCGAGGAGGCTGCCGGAGGTGCAGAGATTCGGATGCGATGACTCCATGTGCTCCTTCAGCTGCTGAAAGGTCTGGCAGCCTTTCTGGCATTGCGGACATTTGATGAAGTAGTCCGGACTGCCGGCGGCGAGCTCTTCTCCGCCGTCTTTGATTGCTAGGGTTCCATTTGGGGTTAGTGATGGAACTGTAAAGAAATTGAATCGATTTAGTCTATGGTTTACTGCAGAGATGATGGTTATGATGGTGGATGATGGTAAACGACATCAGAAATGATTCAATTAAAAATTAGGGGAATCCCCAAAAAACTTCATCATAACTTTTGTACGAATACATTTTTGAAGTCATTATGTGAGACCATTAATCAACGAATTCTGTAGTTTTAACCAGATGCTCTTCGTTACAATTCTGGGTTCATCATTCTCAACTCAAATCTTTGACCCATGGATTCGATAACACACATTGCAAATTTTTGCTATAAACGCAGAAACCACACACACAAAAGAGTGCCTCTCTCTTCGCATAAATAATCGGCAAAAATGAGTCATCCGAATTATTAATACACTTCCTACACCGGGGCTTCGATGGATGTTGTTGTCGTCGAGAGAGGCTACACCACGATAAAACCTGCTGGCTGCAGGCGTTTGATTGCCACGTACGCACATATTTCCGTTGCCGCCCTCCGCAGAAACGTAAATAAATACCCAACAACAGTGACCGCAACACACTCGCACGTACAACAATCTTGGAATTTTTGTCGTCGGCGATGATTAGGTGCAAATGCGGTCAAAGTCGATGGGATCACATACCAAAGGTGCTTTTCGGAGCAAACAATGAAACGATATTTGCTTCGAGCAACAATCATCACGGACGCGGCATCACAATCGGCATGGGAATTCAGTGATAATGCAATTCTCCGATTATGATTTCGAATGACAATCGCTTTCTTCAAAGCGTCCACCACGCTCGTGTATCGCATTGCAAATAAACACACTCGCTAGAAATTCGCTAGGTCAGCGGCGTCGATTGTCATCGTGAAGTATGCACGCATGATATTGCGACGTGCGTGAGGCATTTAAATTCTGCAAGTCTTCGAAAGTGGTCCAATAGGCGTCAGCACCAGTTGGGAATGTTGGGCGATGGAGGAAGGTGAGTGGGATTCTTATTGGCGCACGGTGAGTGTCTACCTGGAGGTCACGAGCACAGGTAGGAAGGCGCCTCCTACGCGACACCTGCTCCGCCAATCCGACAGGTGAAGTTGGAATTGGCTGGAGGAAGAGCAGCAGGTTTTGGATGCGGCGCACACAGCGACCTCACACGCGTTCTCGCGGGAATTCGCGGGAAGTGACGTCAGAGTGGTGTCGACATATGGAACCACCTGCTGGGAGTGTAGTCTTCAATCACTTTCATGACCCAGAAATTCTTCTAACATTGATTTTTATGAAATTATGACACTTTTGAATCACTAGGTTTCTAATAGGTTCTTAAGGTGTTGAAGCACCTTGGACTTCTAGGTTTCTGATAGACTCCTAAGGTGTTGAAGCCACCTCTGAAGCCCTAGGTGTCTGTTGGACTGATCTTAAGGAGTTGAAGCTGCCTTTGAATCTTTAGGTTTGTACTGAACTTCAAGAAGTTGAATCCAGTTAGGAATCAGAAGGTTTTTTAAGGAGTTGAATCCCCAAGTTTCTAATTGAACTCCAAAGAGTTGAATCAACCTTAGAAACACCTTTTTGGAACCCTAGGTGTTGAATCTCCTTCATAGGGACTCTGATTAGCTCTGAGGAGATGTCCTCCTGGTCCCATTTTGGGTTCAAAGAGTAGAAGAATAAAATTTTTGGAAAAACTCACATTGACAGGTGTTCCACACATTGGCGAGACTCCAAAGTCTGTACGAATAACTGTCGTAGCAACCGAACATGCTCTCACTACGCGCCACCATGGCCCACTGGCATCCACTGGGTCGACGAAGGACACCACGACACCACCACCTCCTCCTCCTCCACCAGCACCGTGCACGTAAGAGCGAAGAACGAGGCGATGTAAACAAGCGCCGTCGGGGACGACGACGACGTTGGGACGTCAACAACAAACGGGAGCGCGCAGGAGGCGGCTCTCTCGGAGAGGACGAGCAGCAGGAGCGGCACACGTCACGCAACTAGGTGAGCAGCGGCAGGACTAGACGCGCGTCCGTCGACAACGACGACGACGACAACGACGACGACGGGCGACAGCGGCGACGGCGAGTGCGATCATCATCCATCCCTACCCCAGGCCGGCAGCCCAACCGTGCTCCCGATCGCACGCCTCCCCCACCAGGAGCGGCGCGCCGCGGAGGAAGAGAGAGGCGCGCGCCGTGTGCACGCTCCCGTCGACTCCTCCGGAGCGCGCGCGGGACCCACCGTTGGAGGTGCTGCACTCTACGGCGGCGGCGGCGGCGGCGATGACGCCACTCTGCCGGTGAACGGCGCGCGTCCCTCAACATCCAGAAAGATGCCTCTGTATGTATGGGTGTGTGTGTGGCATACCGCCCCCAAATCTCAGAGATCTCCCAAGCCGACTCCGATCTCGATCCCGATCCCGAATACACATCCAGATAGCATCAAATTGAACCGTGATTGCGATTTGAATCACAGACCACTGCGTCATCTGTGGCTCTATGACTCCATGGTTTCTGTGACTTCGATGGTTCGGACCTTGGAACCTCATGTGGACAGGTCAAATATGACTTTGCTTCAGCTTGGTGTGAGTCACCTTTACCTTTGGCATCAATTAGCTGCTAATGTCTTTGATAACTCGTAGTGTTTGCACTCCATCACTCGTTAAGATTGGTAGCAGAATTCTGACCAACAATAATGGCCGAATTAGCAGGAAATCCATTCCCGAGCAAATAAGATACCGAGCAAATTTGCCTTTGGTGTGCAAATAATTCGCCGAGCGTATTGTAACATGCAGTAAGTTTTTGTCAAATTGGTCGTACGTATCCAGAATTTGTGTGCCAGGAATTTGAATTGATGGAGCAGTAACAACAACAATATGAACAGCAACAAAATACGGGCCCGAGTCGAGCGAATACAATAGAAAATAAATATTGAATTTGAGCCATTGGCTGTAATTGCTACGTGACATTTTAAAATTATTACGAACGCCTCTCGACAGAGAAATAATATTTGTTTGGTAAATTATTCCAATTGTTAGTTAATGTAATTACTTTGGAATTTTTCGTTTTGATTGCAAAATTCATTAACGATTTGTTTACAACCCGAAAATCTGGCAAACAAATGCCGTCATCGTGGACAAACACAACCATTGGAAGTATGGTTCGCACTACGAATACCAATGTTGAGACCTCTTTTGGTTCTTTTTTTGGGCCGATACCCTAACAGGGCACAGATTCGTGCACCCCCTCATCCACTCACATGATGGTTGCACCCATTGGGCCTGCTGCACGAGTCAGGTAAGAAACAAAAGAGCTGGAACGACCAACACAGCAAAAAAAAAAATCTGTACGACAGATGGTGGCATCTCTTCGGCACCGCATGCACTTGGCTGGATGGGGTCGCTGGGCAATAACAGTTCGGTGTTCCATGCACCTCTGGGACGTGTTGGGAATGGGGTTTTCCAGGTCAGAACCTGTACCCAGCGTGCAACGAAGGGGGGCGACAATGAAACGAACACATTTTTTCCGGTAACAATATGGCTGAATCTGTTTGTATGGTCTGGTCGAGTGGACCATTTGGTCCAAATATGTTGCATTTCTACTTGGATCGACGACGAAAATATGAATGCATCACGTTCCACGTATACCACGTTCGTGGTATACCTTCAAAAAGCTGGACATGTTGAAGACTACTTTTTGAAACATCTGGGATGCAGATATCCATCTTAATTGCCCCATCCAAGGTAACACCCGATGCGGGTACAAAAAGTCACCAGCGTCATCAACTCCACAGCCCAAGTTCACCTTCTGGAGGAAAAAGTGTCCATATGTGCGCATCATGTTTGGATTGGACCAACTCCAACATATTGATTGTAGAATTTTAATATCCACTATTAATTGCTCAACTTCATATTAAATATTTATACGTTACTTCTGAATCTGGTCCGTCTGCATTTACGCAACGCATTAATATTAACGATGGACCTGTTTCTGGATGAACACATGGATGGAATGGGCCGAAAGAGCATTCAAGCTGTTGCAGGGCTTGTGTTCGCTTGTTCCGGCGCATTTTTCAAACGCTGGGGCTTTAATCGCGATCGAACACTATCGAAACCTGTTGCCCATGGCATTGCACACGCCATCGTCGTCGTCGCGTGCCGCCCGACTCAATAAAACGTCAGGTTCAACCGCACAAATTTCTCTTCATTGGATTTACAGTCATATCCCAATTGTTTTCTGATCCCTGGTCCCTCCCCGACTTCACCATCACATTTTGTGGTACCCTTTTTTCTGGGATACCCTCAAGATCAAGTTCTTGGTACTCTGAAGATCTCTGAAGTTCTTCTGATGGATAAATTATTCATCGAGTGCGAACTGGTGAATCATACGATTGTGTTGGTAGACAATGGGAATAATAATACAATTGTTTCGTTTCGCACCTCTCTCCAGTACGAGTGGTGACAATGATGTCCCGGAAGAAGAGCCTCCAGTGTTGGAATCTCCAGTTACATAGGTGCGACAAACAGCAAATGCACGAAGACGTCACGAACAATGTTTCTTGCGTAAATCACCTAGGGCGGTGGTGCTTGGTGGTAGGTGGCTGCATCGCCTTCATTTTAAAGTTAATTTAAGACGTACAATAGGCTAGAATGGCGCGGAATGAGCTAGTTAGCTGCTGCAGATACAAGCAACAACTTTGAAGATAATAGGATGGTGTTGTCTCCATGCGGGAACGACTGGGAACGAGGAAGGAAGAAGGAAAAGGGCAAATACCTTACAAACCAAACACACATACAATTCTGAAGAAGGGAATTGTGCTCGGGCAGAAGTTAAAGATTATAATTGTTTCTTGCGTTGCGTCTTGAACTCGGTGTAGGTATGTGGCGCCGCCCCGGAAGGCAACAAAGCGGGATGTAAATGAGGCGTCGTCCCGGATTACTTTTTAAGTAACCGAGGTGACATATCTGCATGCGCATTGTCTGCGGGAATTGTCTATTGTGTTTATCTCGAGTTGGCAATTCGATTAGTGGCACGAAGCCACCCATCGCTGTTGGATGGCTGGTGTAATCAGGATACATTCCCCCAGGTGCTCCCGTTTAATTCACCTGGTTAATGACTTGTATGCAGATCGCGGCCAGCAAATGCGCCATCCGGGGAGCTATAGATTACCAAGTCTGAGAAGTTGTCGCATGTTGCAGAATTGAAGTAAACAACTCGCAATGGATTGCTTCCAAAGAGGAGGGCGTCATGAGTCACTCGGATATAAAAGAGATTAGAAGCTATCGCGTTGTTACGCACAAATTAGTAATTCAATGGTAGAAGACAAAAGGCGACATTGTAGTTTCGTTGGGCGATTATGCGTACAGTCCTAATGGTTTTTTGGCGGCTGCACGCATTTGAATAAAGATGCCGTATAGCGTGCAATAATCTCAATTAAAAATGGCGAGAGCAAACACAATGCGGAATTGATAATTAATGTTGTGTTTATAATCGCTATGGCGTTGGGGAAAATGGAGGGCGGATTGAGGGAATTAAAAATTGTACCTACTCAAGATGATGATGGCATCCGATGGCGAAACAATACTCTGGTTAATTGCAGTGGAAGAAATCGAGTCGGGTCAAACAATGCTCCAAGGGCAATGAATTAAAAACTTGGAGGGTTATTTGTCATCTTGGAAGTTTCCAAGGAGGAGATAGAATACCACACCAATAGAATACAATGCCCAGAAAGGTCTTTTCAAAGGGACGGAAACGGAACATGTGCTTCAACATGCCCTTGATGGGTCACGTTGGTGTCTTTGGTCAATTACCCAAAATTCCAGATGTAGAATATCTTGGGATATTTATTGATTACCTGGAGGCCTCAACTGTTCAAAAAGATCCATACAATAGATTAACATTTTTGGTAATAAATTAAATTAAAAAAATAGTGTTTTATCTCACAAGAGAATTGAACGACTCTATTTACTGAACCAGTCTAATAAAACAATCCAATCAGACAAAGAACCACTCAAAGCAAACCAAAACTCAGAGGCTTTTTTTGAAACCAAGTAGATATCAGTAATAAACCAGCAAAACGAGACAATTACCATGGGTCTAGAGAGCATACAAATAAAATAAGAGTGATATAAAGAAAAATAGTGGTCAGTCAGTGCTGGGTGGATCTTGTGAGTGACTTTTACCAAGATAGCCATCTCACAGTCTTCTGCAGATAGGTCTGTGGACCGGACGAGCCGATAAACAAGCAAAACAAACAGCTAAATGCTAAATGAATTTGCGTATGGGCCGACGATAACCGACTGACACACACTTCGCTGAAGGCGCTGGACGGACCATGTCGAAGAGATTTTTATCCTCGAGGATACAGACGCCAAGTGCCCATTCATCTCGCAAGTTTATCGATATTAAATGTGGGCTGTAACATCACAAGTTGCTGATTCAGTTCAGTCTCGGAACTTCTTCGTTTCCGGTCCGTGAGGGATACACGCCCATCGACCGTTGCGGTTTCATTTGAGCGGATTGCCGGTGGGTCAAATATGATTTTCCCAGAATGCAGCACAAGTTTTGTTTGGTACCCAAAAAAGTACCTTCAAGTCTGAAGTTTGTAGCAAGGCTAATTTCGGTATCTTTTGATTGGGGGATTTACAACGTCATAAATGGCGGGATTATGATGAGTCATGATTAAAAAGGATATTTATTGTGATGGTCGGTATTCGGGAGGAATTCGGGAGGTGGGCGAAACAAGGGGTATAAAACAAGAATCTACGTCGCCATTACAGCTGGAATGGTTCGTGGTTCCATGGTTGGAGGCGTGCTGTTGGGTGGGAAATTAAGAAAGCGACAATGCTTACGGTGTGGGCCTCAATATAAAAGCGGTAAAAAAGCGGGGAACGCTCATGTGAAGGTGGTTGGAGGCGTCATGTCTTCCGATGGATGGATATTGCGCGCCACATATAACTTTATCTACCCTTCATGGCTGGCGTATATAAAAAATGTTGCTATTATTTTTTTCACCTCTGCCCATTTCGGGTCACAGCACCCACACACACACCCCCACACATAACCCACAAACGCTACCGATGCGTCCATAATCCAGGGTGCTTATCTGGCGAATGGAATGGCGTCAGGTCGTGTGGGTGTATGGTTGCCGCCTTTTGCGGCTCGAAACGGCCACTAAATCATTTGATCGTGTATTCCTTGGATGCACACCGAAAATCTAATCTCGACCAGTCAGGTGGAACAGGCCGCACTTCCGGCCTCCATGCACAAACCATAAAATCCCCCACTTTCGGCGTTTGAATAAAGTTTCATCAAATAAATAAATAACTTTCGTTGGTCCTTAGAGCGTAAGGTGCACGCGCTGACGTCATTTCCGGCTGGACGACAGTCGGTGCCATCTGCAGCGCCTTCCACCCTCCGAATGCAATTTGCACGGTAATGTGCGCATCGTCGGAAGGAATGTCGTTTTGCAGGCGACTCGTTGGAGGTGTGTGTTGGCAGGAAGGACGAAATTGAGTTAGCAAATGTCGCCAAACGAAACGCAATAATGGCAGCTTGACCATTCCAGGGTCGCGGGCGATGGCGGCCAAGAGAATGCTGGCACACACGGTGCTTCATCACCTCGTGCTGGATGCACTTAATGAAAGCGCACTTGGCATTAAAACATTCCCAACCTGCAGAGAAACGGGATGCGAGGATGCCAGGAAAACAATCAGGCGGGGCAAGAAGTGTGCCATATGCACTTCCGGTCTGAAGGTTGTAGGAGTGAAGAGGATGTTGCAAGGGGGAGGTGAAATACTCGTTAAATTTACGATTTGCGTACTTTGGGACCACACACAAACACACAAATGGATGTCTTTCTGGGATGTCTTCGGTGACGGTGGCAATTCATTGATAAGCGCCGATAGATTCCAAGAGTAGATTTCCATCCGCACAACAACCACTGGCGATAGCGTCCAGTGATAAGATGCTTCGAAACGGCCAGCGTCAGCCACGCAATCCCACAGGACCACCACAAGAGATAAGAAGAAAGCGCTACAAGAGTGGTCAGCTCTAGAGGTGCAGAATCACATGGTGATTTCGTGGCATCAGCGAGAGGGATCCAAAGATTGGCACGAAGAATAAATTGCCGGCGCGAGTTTATGATGCACCTTTTCCTTGAAGGAAAACTATAACGCGACGCGGCCGCGATAACCGTAACCGGCGATGTGCGCGCTCCTGAGGATATCCCCCAGGAGCCCGGCGGGATATCACCACCCGACCTGGAGCGGTGGTCGTTGGGCGACGCGCCGGCGAAAACAAGATAACTAAGGTGGACGCCGATGGCGTTGCGCACCCAACGAGCGAAATCTGACAATTGTGGAAATAATAGTCGAAGGAAGCTAGGGTTATAAAACGGACGGCAGCCTCGGAGAGGACCATGACGACGGTGGCGACGATGACGACACCGCGTCGAACAAATGTCCTCCGTGTGTGGTGATACCATCGATGAAGAGCAGGAGATGTGGGGAAGGTGCAGAAGGAGGTGGAGGAGAAAGAGGAGGAAGAGGAGGAAGGTTGTCGCCTTTTGGTGGGCCTGAAGCAGTGGCCCAAGCACCAGGCCATAAGGGAAAACAATGTTGATTCGGCGACGCCGCAATCACCTATGGCGCGCGCGTCCCCGAGGGCCTCCCTGATGGACTTCCGACGGATGTGGCTCATGCGTCCCTTCCTCCTTAGCTCGTTCGCCTAAGAACGCCGCGATCGTATCGGCGTCGTGACCGTCGGCATAATCCGAGACGCTGAAGACAAGACATCAAGAGGCTGGGTGCAATCCCACGAAGACAAATATGCCCCACTCAGCAACCAACGTGCAACTACACACAACATTAAGCATGGCGACAGTCCGGGAGCATCATGGGAGGACGAAGAGGAGGAGGAGGAGGGTCCGATTCATTGTTATCAATATGAAGCGAGCGGAAAAGTTGTCTTGTACTTGAGCGCTGATAATCTTTATGTCCCATAAATGTATTATATAAATTTGCTGCGATACAGGACGCTTCCAGTTAACCATTCAGTCCTCCAAGTGGAGGAGTCTGAAAGGAAACTCTGACAAATAAAAGTTTTTGCTCGGGAGGTGGTTGCTTCTTGCGGGGAGCAAAGAGGGGGGCATATGTTTCCATAATAATAAATAATGTCGACGTACTAATCCCTATTGTTAATCATCGAGGACCGTCGTGGTCCTCGGAAGGGTCGCGGTGATCTTTGTCTTTTTGTGTTGTGGACAACAACAACTTTGTCCCTGAAGCAAGCCCGCTAAGTGTAGTGATTCGGATGACGAATGGTGGCTTTGTATGTGGGGTGTCCTCCAAGGACCTAGACAGACTCCAACCAACATTCCATCGGAGTGGAAGAAGGCCAATAAAAGTAATTGGCAGCGAAAGAAGCTGATATCCACCGAATGGAAACTATCCTCCGAAGGTAATGAAGTTAAAGACGTGATTAACGGTGAGATTATGCACCACCATCGAGGGTCCTCGTGGGTTACGAAATCAGCAAACGTTTAGGCGTTATTTTCTGATGGCATGCCGCGGCAATTAATTTGTTCGAAGATTATCCTTGATGCGGATGGTAATGCCGTGCCACCTCTTAAGAATACTTCTTTTAATTAAGTTTAATTAACGTCGACCAAGCAAGTCGTCGTGGCGCTGACTTCGAAGGGCGAGGGTGCTGATCTACGATGGTCTTAGCATGTTGGGGAGGAGTAACCCTTTTTGGTGGTTAATGGGATGAAGGGCTGAGATGATTGTGCGGCTACCTAGAATGATGGCGAAATTTAAAGATTTCCAATTATAAAGTAAACCCTGGACCGGTGAAGAACTTCGTCCTGAAGGACCCAGTGTATTAATATGCGAGTTTCCGGACGAAGAAGACGCCAGCGTATAATCATCCAGGTCGGGGCTGTGGTAGTGGCAAATGGTCGGAGGAACACACTCTTGAAAATTAGCAATTTCCTTTCGCCGGTGCGCACGATCGCCGCAAGGACCCTCTGGATACACTGTATTTGCATAATTAATCAGAGCGAATGCAAATCGCTGAGGTCGCAGCATTAATTACCTAACGACTACGACGATGATGGTGATGGTGAAGCTTCAAGGAAGAGCGATGCACGTTCCGGAATCACCCAGCATGGCGGGTCCTCCTGAAGGACTCCTGGAGGTATCACAGCCAGCAAAAAAGTTATGCACGCGTTTAATTTCGTTATTAATTCGAATTAGGGCTGTGCTAATGGCGGCGCGCGTTTTCGATGCTGTCAACTCAAATTGCGCAAGTTTGTTATTGTCCTCGTCGTGGCGCTGGCGACGCTGATGATGGGTGGCGCCCCCCTGCGCGTCACTCGGCGCCCTTAGGTAATAAACGAGGAGCGGGTACGGGAAATGTGTACGGGGGCATCGTTTTAAAACGAATTAATATTTTATTTATGGCCGGGCGCGCAAATAACGACTCCGTCCGGCCGGAGAGAAAGTTTTAATGCAGTCGAAATATCGCGCGCGCTTTGAATTAATTAAAAATATGCGTATTCGCGAATCTAGCGTGCGACACTGGCGCCACCCGAATGATGAAAAGTAATTTGATTTCGCATCGGGAACGCGGGAACGGGAACGTAAGACGAGTCCAAGAAGTTGTGGACCGTTCCGAAGTGGTCTGAAGAGTGGTGAGAGAAAGAGAGGGATGGGGGCTTAATAAAGCGGACCATAAGGTGGAAGCAAATTGCCGGAAAAGTGGATTATTTCGTTTTGGTACGTGGACAGGAGTTCATTAATTTTCCGGATAGAGGAAGCAGCTGAAGGAGGAGGAGGAGGAGGTCCATTCGCTGTCGCCGCCGCCGGCAGTAACACCTTTTTCGTGTAGTGGAGACGTCGCCGAAGAACGGTATGCAAATAAAGCGGGAAAGGGATGGACCCGGTTCGTTTTTATGCCCTCCAGGAGGAAGCTCTTTGCTAGTGCTAGGGACACTCACCACCGCAAAAGGCGTTGTTGGTCAGGTCTTTACGTACGATGCGGTTATGTTCCGAGGACTACCACCTCAGCCACCCCTTGCAAAGGCTCTGGACCATTCGAGGTTACACCGATGGTATTATCGTAGTCTTCATGGAATGTTAAGCGACAGTTGTCCCGTCAGCAGTTGAACTTCAACAGGCAAAGAGCTGACGGTGATTTTTTTTGCTTTGCAGCCATAACCCTAATGTGATGGATATACAACAACCATCATCAAGCCCCCCACTCTTGAGTTTTGCATATAGTTTGGGCGCGGTGTGCAAACACAATATGTGTCGAATATGCCGCCCGCAAGTTGATGCGAGAGAGGATTTTCAATTGGCGAAAAGATAAACACGCCGCGCCGAAATTGAATGCTGCACCCCCGGTTTCATTGAGGTGCTCGCACGCGGATGACAATTAAAACGACGCCCGATGATTCAATTTCGTGTGGATGCGGCGCGCACGCCGCGTATTTGCGACAGGAAAGTAAACATGTAGAAGAACGCATTTCTGTTTTGTTGAATGCCGCCGCCGCTCTCTGATGGATGATGGCTGATATATACCCTATCCTCCCCCGCATCACCATGGAGGTTGTGGGTGGATGGGTATTACATCCAGCAGCAATTCTGACTGCCGCCTCCCTGTGCACATATAGGCGATGGATGGAAACGCATCCGTGTAATATATTCATAATTGAGTACATCTCTCCATCCATACAGGACGCTCGTACTCTTGTACGTTTCGCTTTCCACCATAGTAATAGCACTCACAAATCATAATATTGACAAGTGAACATTGTTTAAAATTCAGCTGCTACCGCTGCTGCTGGTACTGGTACGGGTACTGTACTCGCGGATGGCGAATTAAGTGAAAGTGATATTAACCCTTTCAATTTGCGGTTTAGCTAATCAAACAGCAAGGCAGGAAAACGCGCGTGCTGCATGTCTGCCGCCATAAGGGGCGCCGTTTTCGGGACCAAAAATTAAGGCGGATGGAAAACGAACAAACGGATGTGCTTCGCTGGTAAACAGCGCCATCGCCAACATTGCTGCCCGTAGTGGTGGCCTTTATGCCCTTTGGACCCGGTGGTGACCCATGGCGATCGTGGTGTTTGAATACCCACATGGACTATGCTCGCTGAAGCACGTCACATTTCGTCGACAAGCGAAGAAATTTCATTTTCTACTCTATGGTACTTGACCATTGAAGATAGTCTTTGGTCTTCTTCCCTTGTCCTCAGCCTTCAAACTACTACTCTACTGTTTTATTATATCAGACTATGGATTTACTCTATAGAACACTAACATTCATTATGTACAATATCCAAACACCCTTAGGTTCAAATAGATTCAGATGACTCTGATGGCATTGATACCCTATCAGAAAGGTTGAAGTTCAACTTGAACGTAGACTATCCAGTTCCTCATAGTAGCTTCAGTAAACAGTATTGGAATGATTCGGAGTGTCCTTAGTCCTGGGTCGAACTTGGATTACAGTACCACTAATGATATTGATGATATTGATGCTATACTCTGCTATATTCCTGAAGGTCCAGGGGCTTCAAGAAATCTATTTTGATAGTAGACTATCCAGATGCTCTTGTAGGCTTCCTCAAACACTGATGATATCAATGTGAGTGTTCCTGGTCTTAGGCCGAAGCTGGATTGCAGTACAACAGCTCAGACCCGAAATGGTCAACTTGACCCTATGCCGTCCAAATCGTCATGGTAGCTTCAGTAAACACTATTGATATGTTTCTGAGTGTCCTTAGTCCTGGAGGAACTCGCATTAAAGAACCAGAGGTCTATTACCTCGAATATTGAAGCTACATCATATTCTATTGCTATATTCCTAGGGGTCTAAGCTCTTCAAGAAGTCTATCTTGATAATAGACCATCCAGATGCTCTTGTAGACTTCAGCAGACACTGTTGGTATCATTGTGAGTGTCCCTAGTCCTAAATTGAACTTAGATTACATTACAGCACCTCAAAACCCGAGATCTCCAACTTGACCCTGGGGAGTCCAGATTCTCATGGTAGCTTCAGTAAACACTATTGATATGTTTCTGAGTTCCTTAGTCCTGGAGGAACTGGCATTAAAGAATCAGAGGTCTATTACCTTGAATATTGGAGCTACATCATATTCTATTGCTATATTCCTAGGGGTCTAAGCTCCTCAAGAAGTCTATCTCATAATAGACCATCCAGATACTCTTTTAGACTTGAGCAGACACTGTTAATAACATTGCGAGTGTCCCTAGTCCTGTATCGAACTTAGATTGCAGTACAGCACCTCAGACCCAAGAAGTTCAACTTGAGACTAAAGAGTCCAGATTGTCATGATAGCTTCAGTAAACACTACCGATATGATTCTGAGTGTCCTTAGTCCTGGATGGAACTTGGATTGCAATACCAGAGGTGTTTACTACTACGAATATTGAAGCTACATCATATTCTTCTGAAATATCCTAGCAGTTGGTGCTGGAACAACAGCCTATCTGACCATCTCTTCAAACTTGAAGTTTTATCGATTCAAAACTTGTACCTTAGCTCTCCAAAGTCATGGTTTCTGTGTTTCTTTTGAACCCCGAATCCATGATACAAGAAGATGAGTTGAAGTGGGGCAAAAGCCTTCAGAGACGAGTTTAATCAATTCGCTTGGGTGTTTAGTGAAGCACAAATTTCATGGCCGAGCGAGCAGCCAGCGCTTATTATTATGCAGATTGTAGGTGTATTTACATATATTAGAGATACAATATTCATTTTTATCGTCGCATTTATTGGAAGTTTGCGGTCGTAAATGAAGAGCAGGGCGAGACACGCGGAAGAACATCTTCGCCGCAAGATTTTGCATGTCGCGTCGGCAATAAAAGCGCGAAGGCGAGCGAGCGACCGAGCAAACGGAATGGTGGCGGTTCCCGAAAAAAAGACCGCTCCACAATCCGGGAGGAAAATAATAAGGAAAATGCAAATTCATCCCCCGCACACGCCACCAAACTAAACTCGCGGATTCCATCAGGTACTTTTTTTCCACTCCGCTCTCGTGGCTCGCTGGTTTTTATTCTTCGACTTCAGGGGACCTCTTCGACTTCAGGGGACTTCAGCAGCGCCAAGTAGGTTAAAGTAATTATGCGTTTTATTTAAACGCGCGCCAATTTATTATAAAGCGTGTTTTATGCTAATGACGGGATCGACTGAAAGGCTATAATTCAGCCGGCGTCTTCCGGAAGCCAGGCAAGGTACATAAAATATCCTCCGGTTGGCATCGCGTGTCCGACCCTCGTTAGGAAGGTCAATCCAGTTAGCACCTTTTTCTAAACGGTTAAGTAACTAACGTTACTTTTATGCGCCGAGTTAATGGAATATCCGAGCCAGGGGAAAAAAGGCGGCTTCGAGGATGAAGATCCACCATGGAGGACCACAAGTAAAGTGGTTGCGACCATCCTCCTCCGCATCCTCCTCCTCCTCATCCTTCTTCTGCCAAGGGGCGGCAGTCGCGGTGAAAACACACAAATGTAAGAATGCGCATTTGCATGATAATATCCATGCGGCGGCGAAGAGTGCTTCAGCCAGTGAACAATATGCTTTCGGATTATCAAACAATAACAAAAAGTGCAATATTTTCGCCGGGGGTTTTTACGCCGGACAAAAGCCGGGGCAAAAACGACGCCGAAATTAATTTCGCGCACAAAAGACTAAAGACAATTTGCAACCATATCTTCGGCCGGCTTTAGGTTTTCGAGGTGCATGATGGGAGATTTGGATGCGTCTGCCAAGATGGCGTCATGCAGAGACAATCGCGGATGCATTTGCATGCGAAATGTGATGCCGCAACCAAAATCCGCGAGCTAATAAGTTCCTCGAGATCTTCAAAAGGTTGAATAAAGTTTACTCATTTGTAAAGCGCGCACATATTGTCTCTTGTATTTGTAACTGCAGCACGTAAGCTTAGCTTGCTAAGATCTCTCTTCATACTTTTCGGGACAAACCCTTGGAGCAAGGGCGTAATTAAAACATTTGGGTTGTCTACGAAGAAAATAAAAGTGGTTCGTAACTTTGGGGAAAAAATGTCAATATCATTAGACGTCCTCTACCTCTTTCTGCACGTGTATGGTGTTTTTGCTCGCGGATGGCATGTCGCCTCCCATTTACGAGGTGCTTCCTAGGAGACATCCTCGGGAGTGGAACGGAAGGAAGGTGGAATGGAAGAGCATCCATCACATCAGACGAGATGCGCTCGAAAAACAGGTGATGTCAGGACGCATTTTCCCTCCATTAAGTACAAAGGACACGTAACAGCCTTCATGAGATGCTGGTGCATGCGGAGGAGTCGCCCAAAGAAGGACCTCGCCCACCGTCGGCCACCGTCACCGCTCTTAATTCCAAAGAGGGCTCTCTTCGTTGCCGGCAAAGCTTTTAACCAGAATCAATACAACAAAATGTCCTCATCCTCTTCGTGTGAATATATGTGTGTGAGGCAGCTATCTGAGGACATATATCTTAGTCCTAAAGGACACCACTAGTTACCCGCATGCCGTGTGTCGTTTTCCGGACCGCCAACAGCAGCATTTATCGCATACGTGCACGAAGCCATCTTGCTTCCTCTTCGGATGGCGGGGAAAAAGGACGAGAAAAATCAGGATCACAAAGGCGTAAATACCGAGCATTGCCAAATGTTGTTTTTCGATTACGCTCCCTCCATGGAGCTGGAGGATGGGAGGGTCACTTCCAGGCGAATTAAAACAATAAAATTTCGATCCACTTCCGGGAAGATTGAAGCCGGCCCGAAGATACCGCATCGGTTAGTTTTTTCGGACTACAGATGGGAAGAAGGAGGAGAGGAAGCAGGCAGAGAGTGGGAAAACTAGATGGATAGTTCTGGTCAGGAGGACGGAATGAAATTACGTAAATTGGAAGGAAGGTGCGAGATTGAATGCAAGGGACTCTGACAGACACTTGCTTGCTTGCGGTCGTCCGTATCACGCTCGCAGGTCCAATCCGGTTCGGGGTGTCACGCCGACGACCGGATGTACGGTTCGAATAATGATTCCTCTCGCTCGCCTTCATTCCAGACAATTAACAAGGGTCGGCCGTTGCGATTGAATTCAATTATTGAGGTTTAACAGGTGTGTGACTCGGTCGGATTAAATTAATTACGTGTTTTCGATATTCGGTCCGATTTGCTGCGCCGATTCTCCATGGCGGCGTCGATGAATTGAGGGTTGGAATTTTCAGCACGGCACAGAATGGTAGAAAGGTAAAAAGTGCTGCGGGCAAGAAGTAACCAACGAGGATGATGTGCGGGTTGAAGGAGGATGTTGTGCGGTCGTATATGTAATTGTTTAAGGACGTTCACGCTCTGCTGGATTGGGTATTGTTTCATTCAAACCTCTTTTTGTTGGTGTTTATTTTGCGCGCAGAGTTTTTCCCGTCGAGGGTAAAAACAGATACTGAAATGTGCTGCACTTTTGTAAAAGGAGTTAGCAAAAGGAAAATGCAGACAGAAAGGTTTCAATGATTTGTATATATCATTGGACTGACAAAATGAAGTCAGAGGGCGCTAAAAAGGGGGAATATGCCGGTTCTGAAACAGATACTTAAAAGTAGTGTTCATTTGAAGCTGTGATTTCGAAAGTTTGTTTTGAGAATATTCAATTTTGAAAGGGTTAAATATTACAAGAAGATTTTATAGCAAGGTCCCAATATTGGAGTGACTAAAAATGATGACAGGGGGTGCTATAAAGTGATAATATGCCGGTTCTAGAGCATATACCTAAGAGATTTCTTAAGTTTACATTGAGATTATTTAAAATTTAAAGTATTAAATGCACTAAGATTTTCTAGTAAAGTCCTCAACATTGGACTGAAAAATGAGGACATAGGGTGCTGTATAGTGAGAATATGCCGGTTCTAGAATATATGATACTCAACAATACTGATCATTTGAAGCTGTGTTTCCCAAAGTTTTCTTAGAGATTTTGAAAGTGATACAAGAAGTTTTCATTTTAAGGTCCAGAACATTGGATTGTCAAATAGAAGACAAGGGGCACTATAAAGTGACAATATCCCGGTTCTAGAACAGATACTTAAGATTAGTATTCATTTGAAGCTGAGATTCCCAAAGTTTGTTTCGAAATTATTCAATTTTGAAGGTGTTAAATGTTACAAGAAGATTTTATAGCGAGGTTCAGAATATTGGACTCATGACATGAAGACAAGGGGCGTTGTAAAGTGACAATATATCGGTTCTACTACAGATACTTAAAAACAGTATCCATTTGATACTCTGATTTCTTAAGTTTACATTGAGATTATTCAAAATTTAAAGTATTAAATGCTACAAGAAGATTTTCTGGCAAAGTCCACAACATTGGACTGACAAAATGAGGACATAGGGTACTGTATAGCGAGAATATGCCGGTTCTAAAACGTATGATACTCAAGAGTCTAGATCATTTGAAGCTGTGATTCCCAAAGTTTTCTTAGGGATTATTCAATTTTGAAAGTGTTACAAGAAGTTTTCAAAGTAAGGTCCACAACATTGGATTGTCAAATAGAAGACATAGGGCACTGTAAAGTGAAAATATACCGGTTTTAGTACAGATATTTAAAAGTACTTTTCATTTGATACTCTGATTTCTTAAGTTTACCTAGAGATTATTCAATATTTGAAGTGTTAAGGACACTCGAAAATTTTCTAGTAAAGCCTTCAACATTGGACTGACAAACTGAAGACAAGGCGCTGTATAGTGACAATATACCGATTCTAGAACAGATACTTAAAAATAGTACTCAGTTTCTTCAGTTTACATGAAGATTATTCAATATTTGAAGTGGTAAATATTACAAGAAGATTTTTCTGGAAGATCCACATCCACATCTTCCTGTTTGTATTATATCCTCAAGGAAAGGAGGAAGACAAACTATAAAGCAGTGGAAACAAGATGACATACGAAGATGTTACCATTATCAACTAAAGAGTATCTCTTCTAGAAGAAGATTTTTTCGATGGATATCCTCAGAATGGATATTTCTCAACATGGCTACTTGATAATTACACCAAATTTGGTCCAGAATACAGGACCCACACACCGGGACGGTCCTTCCTCCTCTGGCGCCGTGTATCGGGAAGAAAACCGTACACAGGGAATCCATCCAGACGTGTGATTCAGTTTGGGTCGTTGATTTCTCTTCGTTTCGGGAGCGCTCGTATCGTCTGCGTGATTGAACGCCTGGCGCCGGCGTCCCGTCCCAACCAAAACGGGAATGTAGGCCGCCCCCTCACCCTGCCCTCCACATCCCACGCCAGCCATGTGTATATCTTCCCTCATCTTCCCCATCTCTTCGGGTCTGCGCGGCGCTAAATGGGAGCCGCGAATTGAGTGCACGCGCGCAATACATCCACCAATTTTCGAGTAGTCCTCTTTCATGCCACCACCCCCGCGCAGATAGCATCTCGAGATGTAAATGGGCGCTGCGTGCAAAGAGTCGAAAAAGTCGTCGCGGCCCAAACATCATATGTGGACCACTTCTTTTCGGCCTTTATGGCCTGCACTCGAATATATTACGCAGATAAACTAAATTGGCGAGTGAAAATAAGCCCATTTTAAGATGAAATATGACGAGGAACTTTTCATCTTGTCGAGGATTTGTTGTTAATTCAATTGTCACACATCTACCAAAAGAGGTTGGATGAAGAGACTATGAGGTGTTGTTTTTCTTTCAATGGCCTTCATTGGTCTTTCTTCCTCATTTCTTCAGCGATGAAACTTTCACAGAAGCACGCACGACTCCATCGAAGACGTGCATGCAGTAGGAGAGATTGAGATGTTTTTTATTCAAATCTCTTTTTACAGCTCAAATGTCCCGAAAATATAACAATCACACAAAACACTAACTTTCGCCGTCGTCGTCGTCGACGAGGATGACGACGACCTTCGTGTAGTGTAGCAATATCGTAATTCATTTGACACACAACACCATTTGGTTTCAGAAGCAGTGAGTGGGGGAGGGAATGATTTCAGCCCATCCATCCAGCCATCCAGAAATGCCCATCGAAGCTCATAACCCTCGAGCCGGAGCGCGTTTATTCCGCTTTATTGAAGTCGCGCACTCTTAGAGAAATCAAGTAATCACAAAATTGGTCCGGGACCATTCTTCAAAATGTCTTCGCGAGGGTGGAACGCGGGACAATAATCATACCCGTGACTGGATGATGTCGAGTACACGCATATTCCTGTCATATTTGTCAACACGTAACATTCGCTGCTGCTGTTGTGGAAGATTACTTCATCGCCACCACCAGAATCTTCATCGTCCCCCAAAGAGCCAAACAAACCTCGAAAGTTGTTGCTGCAAACGCGAAGCGGAAAGAAAGTAACGCTTTACATCGCTCCTTTATAGGCGGAAATAAAACTGATTGCTATCTTAATAGCGGACCAATCTTGTTAACCAGTGCTCCTCGTCGCACTCAAATTACATATAGAACATCCCTGATTTTTTATGCACTCTCAGAAACAACAACAAACTCTACACTTCTTTGGTCGGTGGAGTGCACCGCGTTGGAAATGAAATGAAAACCATGTTGGATAATACGGGCGCGTTGTTTGCATTTGAGCGGTGTTGGCCGATGGTCGTTGTTGGAAAATTCATTCAAATATGCTGTTTGGTATACAATTCCGGCGCGGTGTGTGTATATATCATATCAAAATGTGCGAACATAATGCGCTTTTCATTCGCAATGGACTGGCGATGATAATAAATAAACGGTACCTTTATTTGCGCACCGTGCGCCGCGGATTAAAAATAGTCAAGCGAATGAATGAGCAAACAAAATATCGAACGATTGGCAATAATTCCGTTTATCCGTCGGTGTGGGAGGCGGCATGATTTCGATGATTTGCTTCGTCCAATGCGGTTTATACGCGTTATGGGTGAAATCATAAAATCATCAAACGCCATGCGCCACTGCCACGTCATTGGTACCGGATGTTTCCTGCAGGACCTGGCGTCAAACAGGTGCTTAGGAAATAGTATACAGGATATTGCAGATATCTTCCTCAATTTTTTAGAAGTTCTAGTGACATTGATATATTATGTGGATAAAATTATGTGAATCAAAATATCACATGTGATATAAGAAATCTATTCAAAATTTCAGAATCTTTCAAATAGAGAGGAAAATATTGAAAATTCAATTTGAAAAAGATAACTGACTTTTTGATCCTTATCGATTATATTTCAATTGTAGATCAGATAATACCAATTATATTTCAGATTATTAATATGTATTTCAGCATCTGATATTTAGTTTTAGTTCATTAGTAAATTCATTTCAGAAAATACAAATTGTTTTGCGATTAGCAAAATGTATTTCAGAATATATAATTTCAATTTCAGATTAGTCATTAGTATTTCAGAACATGCAATATATATTTAAGAAAACATCATTTGGAAATCAGAATGAAATTATCAGACGTGCAGAAATGGCAAAGATAAAACTTGACAAGAATTTTAAATAAAGAAGATGCAAGATTTGCAAAATCCGATATTGTAAATATAAGTTTATATATATATGCTACTTTCTGAATTATAATTTACAATTTCTAAAAATTATTTCTTCAATCTGTCAATGGATCTTTTCTGAAATCGTTGTGCTTCTGTAATAAATTTTCCACTTTCTGAAATTCATCTTACATATCTGAAATACACCTAATATATATATTCTGATATTAATATGTTAATTTATGAACTTCATATAAATAGGGTACAGTGCCCCCATTTTTAATGAATTTCCCAAACATTTTCTTTCATAGAAACCTCCTTCGGAAAATTCTGAATGCATCATTCAAAGTCATGCGCGAACAAACAAATTCTATTTTCATGGACATCTATGACATATAGTAAATTTGGAAGGATACAGAAAAAATACAAAGAGTGAACATCCTGTATGTTGTACGATCATTCGCATCGACGACCATTCATCCATTCCAGTTTGCACGAGCGCGTTCGTTTTGTATGCGAGCGCAATAAACCGAATTTTAATCACGACGACATCGACCATTAGCACATTATTAAATATACCTATGCGCGACGCGATATTACATCAAGCGCGGCGAGCAGCAGCAGTTCTCAAATTGGATGTGCGTGCGTATGCAATATAAACATTCCGAATAAATTTCATCATGCGCAAATTGTGCGCGCAAAACGGTCGCCTATCCTTCCCCCACCACCATCACCCATCCACCCACACACGTACGTTTAAAAATATTTTCATTTAACGGGACGTGTGTCGAGCAGACGCGTTGCTTTATATCTTTATGTGCACGGGAGCCGGGACCGATTTATGCGTGCCGGCCGTTCAAAAAGCGTGCGCGCGCGCGCGCGCAACATTTACAAATTGCAACAATTCGCCGCATGGTTTGCACATTGACACCTATTCGCGCTCGTAATGCGCGCCAAACAATGCGCTAAATACGTCGGCTGGCAAACACTCGCCCAACAACAACAACAACAACAACGTCGACGACGACGGCAATGATTTTAATGGGCAATGACATGGCACACGATTCCATCCCATAGATGCATGTGTGTGTGTGGGTGTTCCGGGACGAAATATTGGGAATGAAACGTGCTGATTAGTTCGGTTCGCAGCCATAGATATACTGGTTGGCGGCCACTCTCTCTCGGGCAATAGTTGCGCGTGTTTATTACGTACAAAAACACGGCTCGGATGGATGGTCAGAATATCACATACAATCCAACACCAGCCAACAAACTCACAGCTCTCTGGTAGTAGCTTACAACGAACAACGCCTCTGGTTTGGTTGGTGTATGGTAGAACAGTCAGTCAGTGCTTCGGGTTTTAGTACGGCATCCGTTATTAGATCGTTTTCAAATAGGTTTAGCTTTATAATTAATAGTTCAAACAGCGTATGTAAATAATACGTGCCGGCACTGTGCTCCGCGCATAATCAAACGCGTATTACGTCGTTCTAATTTTAATTACGTCGCATATTGATATTCGGAATAGCGCCGACAGCGCGGAAACACTCTTGCTGCAAGGTATACGGCTACAGCGACCTCTGAACAGACGCCATTCAAGCTATACACTCGGCGAGGGATGCCATTTTGACGCTGTGTATTAGCGGTGTTTAATATACAAGCAAATTAGATAATGTGCGGGGTTTGTGCACTGAAAGGTGGGATCTGTTTTTGTAGAGTTGATATGGTAAAGCCATAAAGTTAGGAAGGCCGCTAATATGTTGCAAATATGGTCAGTACTTTGTTTGTAAAAAGAGGTCAGAGAGGTCTGAAAGTTCTAAGGACACCTTTAGGAACATTACTACTGATAGATTCAAAGGTTGAAGGTTTGAGGTTCAAGGTTGACTCTTATGTTTCTAGATATCACTGATAGCTTAGAATCATGATATACCTCCATGACTTAGGTTAGAAGATTGAACAGGGATTTTAGTGAGTACTTCATTGTTTAAAGGTGTTTGAAGATACGAGAAGGTGGGACTTGTTTTTGTAGAGTAGATATGGTGAAGTCATCAAGACTGGAAGGTTACAAATGTTCCAAATATGGATTGTACTTTGTTGGTAGAAGGATATACAGAGGTGAAGAGGTTCTAAGACTCTAAGGACTCAGAGAACACCTTTGGTAACACTACTGATAGATTCAAAAGTTGAAAGGTGTAGGTGATCATCATCCTTTGGGTTCCGAGGTTGACCCTTATAGCTGATATCGTAACAGCAATGTTATAGCAGATATCATAGTTGTAGAGCTATGACCTGGGTCAAAAGGCTGGGAAAGAACTCCAGCTTGTCCCTTTACTAGTAAAAGAAGTTCAACGATATAAAAAAGGTTCTATGGACTGAGGGAACATCTTAGGACTACTCTAACTAATAGATTCAAAGCTTCCAAAACGATACTTCTTGAAGCAGATTTAGGAATCTAACTATCGCAAGTCCCGAAAATGGATCAGAGAAACCTAGAACCGGGGGGTTGGTCTAAATTCGTTTTTAAACTTCTGGCAGGTTTGAAACAGCAGAATCGTTAACCTGATATTGTGCGCTAACCACGTTAAAAAGAAGGCAGCAACAACGATTTATCATCGCGTATTCGGTGACGCATTAAATTGGATTTATAAAGAGGCATCATCATCGTTACGTTGATTCTCGTCGGAGCAGAGGCGGCTGGAAAGGCGAAGGCATCGGGCATCAGGTTGCCTCTCCATCATCAACAGCAACACATCACGCCAGCGAAGGTTGTGATTGTAAAAATGATAAAAAAGCACTTTGCGATGTGGTCACCAAAGTGTGTAAATCCAACAAGGGAAGTGAATTAAACTTGGTCTCTTGGCGGTTTGCACAATTACAGCCCCGACTTTTTTACGTCCTTCCACTCCGCCAACGAACTTACTACTCGAATGCTCCGAGAGGTGAAGACCGAGAGAGAGAGAGCGTGTGGAGAGGAAGGAGGAGATTGGGTGCACCAGGTGACGGTTGGAATTCTGAAAGAGGATTTCCTTTCAGGGCGACTGCCAAAATGAAATAAGTGTTTAATTCCAATCGGCGCACGCGAATCTAAAATGCAAATGCAGATTAGCGCCCGAAAAGGGGTTGGGTTGGGTGCCAACATCGGAAGCACTTGTAAGCACCTATATTACAACCGGCAAGTTTAAATCTCTTGGACAAACATGGACACACCTAAATCTATAGCGCGAAGAGCAGAGTGAACGACGGGGATTATCGAGTCTCTCACGGCTCGCGCATTTCGGAAGTTGCCGATGATGGAATGGCGTCACCATCGTCATCCCCTTCAGGAGTTGTCGGTCATTTGGCTGGCAGCAGATGATGCCCGCACGGGGCTGGCTGATTGCTGCTGCGCGTATAGGTGATGAATTCCCGTGCCTCCCGGCCCTTTTTGTCAAGACTCGACGCGACACGAAGCGATGACGCGCTGGAAATTGGATGTCACTTGCCGAGGTGTCACCGCAGTGTTTTTCCAGCCGGAGGCAGCCAACTGCCGCCTCCGCCTCCAACGCGCTATGACGACAAATCAACCAGAAACAAATGAGAAATAACACACCCGCGACCGACGACGCCGCCATCGTCGCCGCCGCCGCCATTGATGATGAAAGGTGGACTTCGCACAGGAAATTAATTCGCATGCAAGGCTTGCCACCCAAACCACCCCCTCCTCCTCCTCAGCCCATCCTCCAACCCCTTGGAGAGTCAGCAAATGAAAAACAAAGATGCGATAATGTCGGACGGAAGTGATGATGAAATAAACAAAATTTATAGATACTTCCTTCAAGAAGAAGTCCAAGAGCTTAAGACAACTATTTGATGAGTGTGTGAGTGTCCAAAAACCACCAAACGAGGATCAATTATATTCTATTATTATCATCCTGGATTTGAATGGTTGCACGAGTGTAATCTTGTGTGCCACATAATATCCTTCATAAAATTTTACGTTCGCAACTCTTGGAATCAATATACACACCCAATGATGGGGCCGCAGGACATTAAAATCATGAGCGCAGAATGCAAGAGCCTGCGAAACAACTTTTTCATTGCAGCGTCCGAAGCATTGCGAACCAAAGAACCATTCGATTCGAAAGTTGTAAGCATCACACATGGCTCTGTTTTACACCCATCCACTTGATGTCTCCAATGGACCCGGTCCACATAGTACCCGATTATGACCCGCGGAACGATGATGATGATTGGTCGATTCCCGGACAAACAATTAAAACCCTCGCGGATAAATCAAACGAATTGATCCCAGCAATCGTGGAGTTGGGGGTGGATGGATGCAAGATGTGATGAAGACAATCCCGGCGAATAAAAGCCCGGCCCGGATGATTTTATTACCCCGCTCGACGATTGCAACAACGAGTCTCTTCAGTGTCGTTAACCGGTTATTAAATGTGGCACGCCGGATGGCCGTTTTTAAAACGCGCGCGACACGCAATTAAATAGTTTCATAAATGATAATGTTGGAAGCAGGGGGCGCACATTTCGAATTAGTGTAGTCACCCCATTGTGGGTTCCATGAGGACCATTTTGAAGATGGCAAAAGTACTAACCTCGATTTACCATTAGATCGTGATGATTATGAACGTTGTTGTAAGAATGAGTTATGGACCATCATGGGTCAACCCATGGGTCTTCGGGTTCGGGTTGGTGGCATAAAGCAATGTTGCCGTTCCAAGGTTACCATAGCAATAGTGGACTTACCTAAAACAAAAGAAAACAAAGTTAGAAATTTAATTTAAAATTTATAGGTTGCATTCTGGGGATGTTCCACGAAGAGGAGGAGGATGAAGTTGGGGGCAAAGAGGTGAAGGTATGCAGGAGCGTGCACGTAACTCCGCTTAAAATTCCACGTCGACTTAATATTAAAATATTGACGAAAACATCTCGGCTATTATTGCGTTGCGTTGCGTACTCTCCTCCCGAAGAAGTGTATTATTATACCCCTGCCGCTTCCGAGGGGTACAAGACTCTCTCTAGGTACAGAGTGGTCAGAGTGAAGGCTGTGCACATTCTCATCAAGCTAGGGGCTCTCGAGAATATTCCGGCTTCAATAAAATTCTAATAAAATCATATCCCAGCTCATTCATTCAGAAGCTGGAGCAGATTTGGGCTGAGGATAAGACCGCACCCTCGTAGGATGAGTACACAGCATTATTTGATTAATATTTGTTTAAAGCGCAATTGAAATTCTTCAAATATATTCATCAGGTGCGATTTGCATTTGAAGCAAATTTGATTCTCATCTTCAGCGCCGCTCGAGAAGGGAGCAAACAATGCAATGGGACAAATTGGAAATAAAGGGCCGAAATTGGCTTGCAGCATGCGAGGTGATAATACTCGAAAGTAATAATTAAAGAAGTTTGTTTTAGTCGAGTGTGCTCGAGACTAGTTAGATTATGAATGTATAATGGCGGTTTGCGGAGTTGATGCTGATGGGCGCTTGTTGAAGCCAAACTACAAACGTGCACACACATCGTGTGATAATTAAAGCGTTGTCCTCGGAGGAAGTGGAGGAGGAGGGTACCTTCAAGTAGTTGTGGATGGTCTCCAAGAGGCGCATTCGAGGAACGCAAACGAGTTCGAATCCAAGGTACAAAGCATCGTTTTCGGAATCTCATGGAACATGTGCAAATACCGGCAAGTAGGAAGATTGCTAAATTAAACAAACCACGACGAGAAGGACGAGGAGGACGTCTTCGAATCGCGTCTGTTAATCGTCGAAGACAAAGTTTGCACGTATCAGATAAGTGGCACGGTCGCAAGCTTTTATTGCGCTTCGTTTCGTTTCATTAGAGCTGCTTCAACAAAAACCGACACACACTCATGATGAAACTTGGTCGATTCAAGATGAAACCTAACGTTCGTAAAGGACGTCGTAATATGCGCCATCATCTCGATGGCGTTGTTGGTGTGCTGGTTCTAGTCGGTTGCTGAATCAAATTGAATTTGAAACGCGCTCCCGAGTGCATTTACGCGCCGAAAACCTGCCGACAACTTCTTCACGATTCATCAACGTTTCGGGCTACAGCACTGCCTGCGTCCGGAGCAACGCCAGAGCGCGCTGCGGTCTGGGAATGTGCAGTAATGCCAGTTCTTCATATTGTACGTCCGGGGGCATCTGGCAGCAGATATTGCCGCGTTATATTTATGAAGTTTGCATGATGGGTGCGAGAGGTGCATGCCTCCTCATGGCTTCCACAGCGCCATACAGTGCCAACTCATCATACTCGCACGTTGCATGATGGGAAGATGGAGGACTATATCATAATTCCATTTCCCTTCGCAAACAACGTTGGAGTCGCCTTTAGGAGAGGTTATAGCCGATGCAGTTTTGCAAGAGTGATTTACATTTGGTTTCGGACAGTTGGGTTAGAGTTGGTCCCATAAGAGGTCTGAGACAAGAGTAGATAGGGCTAAGTCCTAGACTATTATGGTAGTAAAAAAGAAGTTTTGGAAAGGTGTGAAAGTATGATTCTTTTTGTTGGGAGGTTTAGTTGTCCCAAAGACATTAGGGACATTAGACGGAAGACCTTAGGAACACTAGGTCATTTAGTAAGGGTTACAATGACCAATAAACTAGTAAGAGAGAGATTTGGAAAAGGCGTTGTTCATGTTTGAAATTTGCTGTTTGCCTACACCTTGTTGTTACAACACTGTTTAATGGCTTCTTAATCTGGTCCTGATGTTCAAACTTCCACAAGAAGTCCCAGACTCAAGTCCCCCAAGACCATACAGAACCAAAACCAAGATTGGAGTCTGTCATGGCAATGAAACAGAAATATTGACAGAGCATGAAAAGATGATACTTGAAAACTTAAGTGAGTTTTGTTTACTTGCTCCAAAGACCAAACCTTATGATGGGTTTTGAAGGGGACTACAATGACCATTGAACTACAACGAGAAAAAGGTTTACGAAATAAACTTGAGGTGTTTGTACAAGTTTCAACTTGTTGTTTCTGGACATGTTTCTGCTTGTTTAAGGGTATCAAAATCTGGTTCTAGTTTTGCTTCTACAAGAAGTGCTAAGGTGAAGACCTGACAGGACCAAAACAAAGTTTGAGGTCTCTCATTGTAGTGATTGACCATAATGACCAATGAATCTGATGAGAAAGATTTAAAACGTACATGTTTTGAACTTCTGGTATCCCTACATGTTTCTGTATGTTGGTAACACTGTTAAAGGGTCTCCAAATTTGGTCTTGTTGATTGGACCATTGTTAACATTTCTTCAAAAGAAGCAGTTCATCACTTGAGTTGAATCTTGAATGTGATATAAAAGATTGGAAGTTACCATGCATGAACCATAAAATTTTTATTGTACCAACGATGACATATGAAATGTATTAATAAACGCAGTAAGTTACGTGGCGTGGAATTCACTTGCGCTTGCGCAATTAGTTGTAACACATCCAACGAATATAACGGTTTTGTGTTTATGTGCTTTCAGCGTTTTAATGCGTGCGTTCGGAATGGAATTCATTTTTTCTCGACGTAAAAATAATATTTCCAATTCGACGCCATCAATGTCGGCTGACACCTAATGGCCGCGTTAGAAGCGTATTCAAAACTACTAAAAATGATGTACGGCATTTTCGAGCCGTCATATTTTCGTTTGAACCGAACCGAGCCGAAACTGAAAAAAACACTTAAGTAATTCGGTACGCGATAAAAAATAAAGATGGAGGAAGAGGAGGGAGGAGGAGGAAGATGGCGGAGATGGAGAAGAAGTGGTCATTAAATCATTGTTAAACTGGCACGAAAAGGAGTTCCAATCCGAGGATGAATTGTCGAAGGAGTTCGATGGGCACGAAAAAGACATCGGTAATAAAATTCAATAATTTCCTGAATGGAATGTGCCCAGCGTGCATCATTGGCATTGGTGCGTGCTGGCGGAGGAAGGGTCACACAGTTTATCGTGTAAAAATTGTTTGCGACTCATCCGGCATGCATAAGTTGGCCATTTGCAATTCGGAATTTCGTTGTTAGTTTAATTGAATTCGGCGCATTTGGAAGATTTCGACGGTCGGCAGTCAAATGACTTACTTAGTGCTCCGGCGACGATGGTGGCGCGCGTGGGTGGATGGCCTCAAACCATCAGCAAGCCACCATCGGGGCTCATCCATTCCGCCCAGCGCTAAATGCACTGACTGTTTGATAATCAGGCATGAAATAAGCATGTTTCCGAAAGCCAGGCACGTTTCGGGACCTAGTGACGGCGGATTGGAGGCGCACTGCCGCCTCCCAGCAAACCCCCAACCACCCCACCCACATACACCAATCGAGATATATACACGATTTGTATGCGTATGCCCTGCGAGACAGCCGCTGAAGAAGAGCTGCCCCGGCGCCGGGGATTCGCGACGCCAACATAATCCTCACCGCGCTGCTTTGCTCCCCAACGATGGGCGGCAAGAAGGAAGAAGCTCCGAGGACCATCGCGACTGCCGCCAAATTGAAAGTCGCATCCTTTTACGCGTACGCGCACGCAATGCGTCGCCGAATTATCATAATAGCCTCGATGTTCTTCGCGAGGACGTCGAGGACACATCCGAGCTGCACACTACAGCGGAGTGCGCAGATTAAGCCCTCCTCCTCACCCACGCCAACGCTGGCGGAAATGAAGATGTTGCTGGACCAACTCTACATACGACATTGTAATTTTTATTAGAAGTCCGGATTAGAAGATGCGAGATATCACCATCGAGTTAGATGTCAGCGTTTTTACGATGTGGAAGGCAGAGAGGAGGACAAGATTAGAAGAGGTTGAGGGTAGTAAGAGACTGAGTCCCCTTGAAGTTCCCTCCAAAAACGCCGCCATGATACAAGTACAATAAAACCTCGTAAATATGATATATGAAGACATGTGAGCTTCTTGCACGATTTACCCACAAATCTATTCTAATCGTTTGATTCATCCCAAAACCTCACACGTGCCTACTCTACTCTTCTCTTCAGTCCCGGATGGTCTTACTGGAAGTGACGATCCAACCTCAAAAACAACTTCGAACTTCAATATCATTGAAGGTTCAAGGATCAGGGCACTAATTGCTCTGCTTCCGGTGTCTGCAAGTGGTCTAGAGTGGTCGGTCCTCGTAGTGACCACCTGAGTGCCTTTGATAATCTTGTTTGGTCGATGGTGAATTCCCGCGAGTTTCCCGACTTCAGGTCATGTTTCTGTTTGCCGGCCGAAAGTTTCCCGAAGGATTATTTGCTCGTGAGGAATCAGACTAAGCCAAAATGCAACCAGCAACTTTAATTTGGACCATCGACGGCCCGACCAGTCGGAGTGGTTCAGTTGCCAAACTTAAATAGAGATATGAGCACCGATTGTAAATTTGCATTTGGTAGTTGCCCCATATGGGATTGCAGCATCTCCGAAGAGGTCATCCCAGGGCAAATTATACCACAATGGTAGTCAGCAAGTTCGGGAGGAGTACATTTTTCGATAGCATATCAAGCGTAAGAGCAGAAATCACGAGGGTTCCGAGATTACGTCCGCGTCTTCTGAAGGAGTAGTGCTCGGTCGACGGAGGAGGAAGAAGAAGTATACGCGGATTTATACGAATGGTGGCGGGCGGTCCACGAGTCTTAGCCTAAACCGAATCAAAGCCGGCTCTCCCGACTTGAATCGTTTTAATTTTCCTTTACATTTCTCTTTATTCCTTTTCAGTCGTGGAACAAGAATTAAGTTTGGCTTTTGTAAATTAAAACAGCAGCAGTAGCGGCGCGGCGCGGCGGTGGCCATGGCGGCAGAATAAGGAAAGCTGCAGTGGTTTTTAGTCTAATTAATTCTGCTTATAAATTCCGATTTCGGGCGGTTCCCCTCCTCCCTCCTCCTCCTCCTTGTCCTCCCTCAGGAAAAGAGGCAGCCACTCCGCATCCTTCGCCATTGCCGCCGTCGAGGATTCGGCGGGCGGCTGTGTTATTGCTCGCTCGGCCGGTGTGCGCGCCTTGATAAATTCACTTTTGCACGAGGCGCGCGCGCGCTCAAAAACATTAAAAGCGAAAGAAGCGATTGAAGTTATGAAAGCGCCCGGCACCGAGAAATTAAATCTACTTGGCCGGACTTTCTCTTCGCCACCGACGCCGTCGACGCTTTTGCTACTGCTGGTGGTGCAATCGCGAATACGAACCCCGTCTCAGATTATAGTAAATACAGTTGGAATAATTAGATTACGTACGAATAACTCGCTTTTAATACGTCGTTATAAATTGGCGGCTCCAATTTAATTAATTGGAACCGACTCTCAGCACGAACTTGTCTCACTGACTCCACCTCTGCAGGCTTTGAGACCACTTCTTTGCTCTTTTTCAACCGTCATCTACTATATAGCAACCTTCCTCCGGATCCGTCATCTTGAGTTAAATACAGTCATAAATCTCTACCTTAAAGTTCACCGCATCAGATTGAGACAAACGATACCAGGAAGATGTCGATTGAGGGCTTGGTATCTGGAGGTGGACATCAGATACTTCGTTAGATCCAAGAACTCAAGGTGCCTACACCAGCCATGAGCAAATATGCCCTAAATAAGAGGTCAAGTGACAGAACTTGAAGAGCAACATCTATAACTCTTCATTTCGTCCAAGAAACGAGAAAAGGTGGATGCACTTCTCATGGATGGAGAAAAATCATCCCTTCTACCTGTTCCTCCTCCGCCTTCAGACACAGCACTTTGCCTCCATAAAGGCCCATCATTTTTCATCCCTCCGACACCGAAATTTAAAGCAATCCCGAATCTGACCACTGGCTGCCGACTCCATTACGCCTCCCTATGATGGATTTCGGGACGATGATGAAGTCATTCCAGTGCGGGGAAAACGCACCAACCTAAGCACCATCTTATTTGTTTGACAGCCCGTTCGAGTCATGCCCAAAGAGCTCTTCGTAATGCGCGGCTGCATTCGCGAAACAAATGATGGATTTCGTAATTTATTACCGACGAGGATTGTCATGCAAATGCGGTCCGGCCAACATTTGTTTATTCCAGACATTCAAATTAGTAATGACCTACTAGTTTTTCGCTGAAGAGGAGTTGAAGGAATGAGCAGGCGGAGGGAAATCAATTGGAAATAATTTTACAGTCGATGTGGCGCTTGATGTATGCTCGCTTGTCGTTTTTCGCAGTCTCGATGGTTGGAAAACTTTAAAGTTTAAATGCAATTGACGACGACGATGGAGACGATCACCAAAACTTTGATATATTGACTATATAGCACGAAGAACAAGAAGTGAAACTTGTTGATCAATAAATATACTGTGGACTTGAATGACATTTCAAAAAAATGCAACCAAAAGTCAAAAAAATTGGTAAGCTATGGTCCTATGCATCTGGTGGTTGCTGAAGACATCTGAAGGTGATATGAATGCCCAAAAGAATTGGAAACTTAGCAAAAACATGTTTTTATTGGGATATTTCTGCCCGACTGATTGATATAATACGGTAACGATTTGGGGAGCAAGACGTGTGAATGGTCCGAAACCGTCCAAGAATGCGTTGTTTGCGAAAGTAAGAAATCGGACCCCCCCCTCACCACCACTAGCAAAAAAGAGCAAAAGAGCAGCCGACGTGAACGCTGGGTGTAATATTGAATAATTCATACGCTACGAATCATTACGCCAAGTCTATACGGGATGTATAACGGTGAGCACTTTGTCCATTCAGCCCACAGCGTGCGTCCTCCTCGACGGCCGCCTTTTTATCACTGCCTCCTCCGCCGCCGCCGCCGCCGAAGCGCGCGCGAACCCCAGCAGCAGCAGCATGTGTGCGCGCAAGGAGAGCGGAAGTCTACGGACAATTTGTCTTCGCAATGTTGACAGCGATTCCAGCAGGCACACACTTACATTTAAATAGCCGAAATTACCGATCGTCGCCGCCCCCATCAGCGCGTGCATATGACTCGTCGCCGGTTGCAGTCGGCTTCCTGGGGGAGGAGGCTGCTGCAGAGTCCTCCGCCGACAATCCACGTGGCAGGCTTTTGTATGGTATGTGTACAAAACTCTGATATGTTTATGGCGGATTATAAAAATACATGACTTGTGAAAATCGTACCGCCGTTGCTTGAGTGACGTGTCGTCGACATGGGAGGAGGAAATGGCAACAGGAAGATCCTGCGAGCGTGTGCACGGTGATGTCACACAACCTCATGCCGAGGGTAACGTATGAGGAATTTTGCAGATAGAAATAAATGAAGCCTAAAGGCGAAATGATGATGATCTCTCAAGAGGAGGAATTGATAAATTGTTCTGGAATAACAAAAAATTGAAGTCTAGAGTCGGAGGGTCACCGTTGAAGGTAGGTTCTGAGGATGGGTTCAAATTTGGAAGTTTTCATTAAGACTCCTCACTCAAGGGGGAGGAGGAGGAAAAGGAGGAGGTTGGGAGTTGTAGTATAAATGCGATGGCAAGTTTATAGCGCTGGAGGAGAGGAATTCTTGGTGGCCATGTCGGACTTTGTCCCGAGAGGTTGCGGTTGGCGCAACATCCATTCCGTTTTGAATATCACACACGGCATCGTGTGTCTTCAGCGCGGGAGCTCGTCGGGAGGAGGCAGCAGCACACTCCGCACTCCGGAAGGAAGTTATACTTTGTTGCTTTGCTCGCCTCCTCGCGTTCGCTGACGGTGAAAACTTGCATGATGTATGTTGCTATTAAATTCGAACATCTTCGGATTGTTGGGGAAATTGTAATGTATTATCCCTGTTTTAGTTGGGCCATTTGTATTCAACTGCATGTTCGCGTCCGAAGAATATACACACGACAATGTGACGATAACAAGCTCAGTGCGCGAAAATCGGACGGTTAAAGCGCGGAGGAAAAGGAAGGACATGTGTGAAATCAATTTCGTGGACTCTGTAAGTAAATACGTTCGTTCTGGGAGCTGGTAGTTTCCGAAAATGTGATGGTTGCAAAGTTAAACAAATAATTTAATGCGCTCCGAGAGGAGGAGGAGGAAAAGGAGGAGATGGAGGAGGAAGAAGACCTGAACGGGTTCCATTGCTGGGACATAATAATAAAATGTTTAACATAGTTGATAGTAATTGCCGTAGGGCACTCCGCTCTCTAAGATGCTCTTCGCCGAGGAGTTTCACACCAAACTGATGCCCTATTTGTGTACACGATGCGCCACCAGCGAAATGCCTTTCAGTGTGCAAATGCGCGAGATGGCCCATCCGTAGCCCTCAGCCAGCTTTGAAAGTTTATGCGGTTGACCCCTTCCTTCCTCCTCGACCATCCCCCTAACTGTACAGGGAGCAAGAACTTGAAATGTTGGCCGAAATTCACAAGAGTCCAACGTGCTGTGCGTCCTCGAAGACGTCCCTCCAGCTCCTCATGTGTTGTTGCTACTACTGAAGCACATAATTTATATCAATGTCGTGTTGATGATTTGGAAAATGGTCACTCGCATCCGAGAGACATTGCGTTTTAATTCGGGCCAAACCGGTGAAATGGCACTGCAGCACGAGCAACATCGTCGACGACCGGACGAAGAACAAATAGACCGTCGTCTTATAGTTGGAAATTAAACGCCCGAAGGAATTCGGGGCCAGCGTTCTCTAATTTCCTTCGTATAGTTGCCCGTAGTGGACCTTTCCCCTCGCTCGCTCTTCGGCTGCTGTTTGGAGCAACTATAGCCGAATTCTTGAAGGTGCTTGCAGCCTTTCCCTCCGGCATTAAACGCCACCCAGCCACGACCTCTCCTCCTCGCCAACCTTCCTGCGGAGAGTTCCGGCAGCGCCTCAACTAAGATGCAGATTAATGTGCATTCATCCGCGGAAGAAATGGCTGCGGCGTCCATATCTCTTCGCCTATTCTCCATCTGCAGTGCCCCTCACTTCGGGGCTGGGTGCTTGCAAGGCACATGACTTGCCCAGTGACCATTAGGGTCCTAACTCGGTTGATGCGGCGCTCCTCTAATGGCCGGAAAATATCTTTCCTTCCTCGACTTGATAAGTCTTGGAGAGTCCGTCATCGCGACCCATGCGCGACCATTTACGCGATAAGTCCTTCGTGCCGGCGATGAATTAAACAAATTGACAAGTGATCAAGTTAGCTGCTCGCATTGCGGACGGGACGTGTCCATTAGTATTCGCCCGAGCATCGATTCGTGCAAGAGTGGACCGCGATGGGGGAGGCAATTCGGCATGTAAACTCGACCACCGGTTTCGGAAATCCTTGGAAATCTTAGCAGTGCACAATTTAATTACATCCCTATAAACTTCTCGGCTGACCAGTGGTGTGGCAGCAGTAGGTACGACTCCTCCAGCAACTATTTGCCGACTTGGCGTCTTCGCTACTACGAGCGAAACTCCACTTCTTGCATCTTCACAAACATTCAAACTTGCCAGCCTTGGCTTGTGCACCCTCCTTCCGAAAACTACATAGTTGACTTCGTGCCCCATCGCCGCTTTGAAACTACATACCTCGCTCGCTCTCGTTGCCTTTCAAATTAATTTATAGCGATCAATCCATAATTACTTGAATAATTACATTCCGAAGATGCTCTCCTCGAATGTTGGACTTCCAATTTGGCCCGAAAGCCACCACCAGGCTGAGATTTGTATGCATGAGAGGCTCGCCCTGTGTTTTCTTGTTAGTCTGGATGTGCACTAAGGTGTAACGAGATCGGAGCAGCCAAACCATGGGCGAGGAGGGTGATGGCCATAAAAAGGATTAAAGTAATCAGAACTTTTTTTCGCAAATTCTGCCCCTCGTGTGATACGTCATGCAACTTGGGGATGGCGGCGTTTTGTGTGGTGTTATCCGCGAAGGATGATAAAAAGCCTCCGAGTTCCTAATCCGACGAGTACATTTTAAAGCGACCACCACTTTTCTTAAGCTGATTATGAGTGTAAATTGAGATAAGTCCGCGATATTTATGGCGCATACATGCCATAACCTGCATCCACCCTTCCGAGCAGAGCGCGTAAACTTTTCTTTTTTCGCGCCACCATCGCTAAAGTGGCGTCAGGCCCCGGATAAGAAGAACTCGCTGTCCGACAAATTTTTTAAGTAGACGCGCATAAAATTACGTCGCAACTTTTAGCTTTTTTAACCCTCGCGCTATCAAGCTAACAAGTTTGAAATTAATACTCCCAAGTTAAGTACCTTCTATGATAATTTGTATTCATTCACGAGGAAGATAAGCACGAAGGCCTACAAGAATGCTTTCAGCACTTAATTTCAGTGACGCCATGGGACTGAAATTCGGGGGCCGAATCCGGGATGGGAAATTATTTGGTGTGATGATGTTTTCATCCACGAGATGATTTAAAGTTGGCGCTGCGCGCGAACGGAAATGTGCAACGTGTGCCAACCGTGTTGGGCCAAAAACCACACCAACTCCCCCCAAAACCATATCCAGAACGTGACGTGTACCCCAAAGGCGCGCACTTTGAAAACACATAAAGATGATGAAACAATGCGATATTCTCCTCTGGCAGTGAAGTGTGGACTGAAGTGAGGATGAGGATGGTAGGAAGTGGCACGAAGACGTTGGGTTATCATTCCGTTTTGTCGGATTTCCGCCGGCAGGTTTCCGGCTTCTTGCGACGCCAACGACTGTTGTTACTCGATTTACACCCTGCATGATCTCTCCCAGTGCGGATGCGTGTTTGTTGGGGCACTGCTCAAGAAGTAATGGTTTTGCTCATCGTCTTGATTGGCCAGCCAGCATTTCTTACGCACCAAGTGACCCTTTAAGGGGCGCTGTTTATGATATCTGCACATTGCCCCGGCATTAAATTCGATTATAATGCAATTTCGTAGAGTATCAAGTTGCCAACTGAAGAAGGTGACCATTAGAAGAAGTACAAACCTGCAGGTTTCTTTAGGGCGTTGTATTCGTCGGATGGTTTCCGGTTTGTTGATGACCTGTGGGGTAGTGACTCTTGGCAAACATCGTCGAGTCGTCCATCACTGCCCGTTTAGTCTGCACGTTACATTTACACCGAGAACCAAGCAGGGATCATAGCGCTTTAATGCACATAAACACTGCCCATAGGTAAATTATTCGGACGCACCGAGTCCGAGTCCGAAAAAACGCGACCCTCTTTCCGGTCGTGGGACGTGCAGAGGATGGGAGCTGCTGAAGCATCTAGTTGACCCTCGAATGCGACGTAAACGATGTAGCTGAATGGATGCCAGAGCACGCATAATTTAGCCTCATTCGGCTCCATTCTTTCGAACGGACATATCAACTGGGATTACAGTTTACTGCCGACGGCTTCCGGAGCCAATTCGATGCCGTTGGCAATCGGGATCGTAGGCGTGTACGAAAGAACGTGAATTACACGACTCGTTGTCGTCGAATTATTCCCGATATAATGTCATCACCATCGTAAATTAGGGACGCAATGCCGGCGTCTGGGAGTTTTGCATCTTAGCTCATCTCCCAGACGACGGCAGCAATACGCAAGAGCCTAAACAGACAGACATTAGCTCTGATAAACGATTATGTATTTGGTTGCAATCCAGCTGAACCACCACTACGAGGACCTTATGCTCTCATCGCGTCTGGAATCGCTTTTGGCAAGTGAAGAAACAACAATTCGTTTTAATGAGCACACGCATGCGCCAACGCCATTAATGATATGCACTAGTATGAGGCAGTGTGTGTGTGAATCAATTGGAACTGGGGGATTCCCAGCAGGGATTTCACATTGCGCATCAATTGCCACCGCCCGTTGACATCCCGGGTCATGATGCGTCTCGCGGGACGCAAGCTTTCATTAAAACTAGATATAAATTAGCCCGAAGAACCGCAGCGTTTGACCGCGACGCGATGTTATCATTGGAATTACTTGCGGAAAGAGAGTGGGCCCCAAGGGATGCGGGGATTGGATATCACATCTCCAATTTTCAAATCAAATCTAATTCCGTGCAACTTACCATTATTCTCTTCAGGGCTGGTGGTGTTGGTGGTGGTTGCTGTCAGCTCCACAGCTTCCGGATAGATGACAGCCGTATCCGAGCGTTGGAGATACAAGTGGACCTGCTCGGGGATGACGCCCTCCTTGTGCTCCTGCTCCAGGTGGTGATGTTGATGATGGATGTCATTCTGGTTCTCGGTGGTCAGTTCGTTGTGGTTGGTGTCGGGGCTCATCGACGAGGCGGTCGCGGTCGCGGCGATTTCAGTCAGTATCGAGTTGTATTGCACGGAGCCTTCGGACACATTGACCTCCACTTCGACTGCAAGCAAAAGAACCCAAGAGTTAATTAGAAGTCCCATGATTGAAGATTGCAGGATTCAGGGTGGATTTGATGGCATTGGTGGTGATGTAAACGGAAGAAAGCATATTTCTGGTCCAGGGATGGGTTGGGGTATGGGTTGGAAGATGGGGATTGTACTCAATCCGGTTTGATTATGCGCGACCACGCATATGAGCTGCTGCACGTAGACCGTCGAAGGACGTTTCGACACGAATTCAATCATCGAGTCGGGCGTCTTCACGTGTTGTTGCAAAATCACCCAGGACCAGTACCAGGTCCACTCCACCCTCCCATGACGGGGATGCAAAAAGTGGACCGAAAATATCCCAAGGGGGGATTAATCTAAATATATGTATCCGAAGACTCTATGACATCCAGTATTAAGTGGATGGAATTTATGTCCGTGAAAACTTTATAAATCTTCAGCGTTTAGCAAGTCAAATGATAATATGTATATGGGATGCGCCCTCAACCTCCCAATTCGCAACAGCCGCATCCAAACACCCAAATAAGAGATTGCGGTGTGGTGGATGATGCCACCACAAGTGGAGTGGCATCCAGTGAATCGGTAAAGAGGCATAAATATAAAATATTGATGTGTGATTGTAAAGCGGACACGTTACGCATTCGCACCCACTTGCAGAAACGTCAAATCTGAACGAAGAAACCAACCAAACCAATAAAAGTATATTGCGATATGTGTGGTCCACGGAAGGGGCGAATGTGCGTGTGAGGGCCTCCTCGAGTCTATAACCATAATTCATCTTCTAAAGGTCGATCATCCTCCTCGGAGGAGCGCCCACGATAAGCGAACAGATTCCACCGCACCTTATATACCTCAAGCCAGCCATCAAATTTGTGATATCCGTGAGCCGCAGGCATCGGGCACGCAGAAGGACCCACATGCGGGTATTTTATGTCGCCATGCGCAAGCACGGACCAATATTCCTCCTCCTCCTCCTCCTCCACGAGGAAGAGATAATATATAAAATTTCGCCGAGGAGGACAAACAAACATCGCGCCCGAATCCATATCCATCGGCGATATATCCCACCATTAATAAACACGTGACGATAAAAAATATACACATCACTTTTTAAAATCCAATCTTCCTCCGACTTCAATCTTCGAGTGATAAAAATAAGATAAACCTGGCAGACGCGCGCTCGCGAAGGAGCGTCGACGGTGTCAATTGCATTTTTATGTATTTTTATTTCGGCTGGCAAAGAGGGCAGCCGCCAACGCAGCCACTGCCGTTCTTCCGGGCAGCAAAAAAGTACAAGCAGCGGAAGAACAACACATAAATAAATTCAGAACCCGAGTAATACGGCGTGGTGGCTCGAAGGGCGGTGAAAAATACACGCCGGCGACGACGATCCCGAAGAGTTTGATTACAACACTTTAATTCAATATCGAAGTATGCATAGAATTTATGCCGGCTCTTAAATAATGCGCTGAGGAGGAGCGAGGAGGTGCTGCTGTTGCTGCTGTTGCTGGTGGTGGTGGTGATGGTGGATGGAGGGCGTCTCAAAGTTTTAATCAATTTTCGAACATGAAAAAGATTCTTTCCTTCGTTTCGCCTTGCTGTGTGTGTGTGTGTGTGGTGGGTGGCTGGCAACCAGTTGGTGATGGCCGGTCCGAAGAGAGGGATGACGGTTATGATGCCCCATCGTGGGGGTTTGACTCAAATCGGAGAAACTCTTGCGGCCGCCAAGAAAAATTTGCATTCGGTAATGTCGCCGGCAAAACTCCCCCGCAAGTCGTCATGTTTACATACAAATCAGTTTCGAAAAGTCATGAGCGTTTTGCAGCCGGACGTCTTGGCACTCGTGCAATCAATGTAATTATCCTGCATCGGGCGTCCTTCGGACTTCAAACTTCGAATGGCGGCGCGCACCCAACTTGTATGTTTTTGGGTGGCTGGATGAGAGGGTGGTGATGTGGTGGCGTTCGTTGGCGACGCGTGGTGATGAAGATGCAGTGACACGAACGCTTTGACACGGTGTCCACTCGCTGCAGAGTGCAGTCGTCCGTGAAGAACAGCGTCACCGCATCGTGGCTTGACAGCCTCCACCACCATCCTCGACGCCAACCACCCCCCGAGCTGAGATACGCCATCGAGGGACGCTGCCAGCCGCCGCCGAAAAGTTACACATTTATGACGGCGACGCGAGAATCGACAACGCGCGCTGATTTAATGCCACTTGGCGGAAACAACGGTGCGCGCTGCAATAATTTGTTAATCAATAACACGCCGGAGCCCCGACCGGACCTTGCTGGCGGAAGGAAGTCTCAATATGCTGGTCATCGTAAGCCGGACATGGTCGGGAGATAACCGCGTCATCAATCAGAACTATCTTACACCGGACCGCACATCAATTATTATACACTATATGGCTACCATGATGCCATGAGCGCTTCCATCATATTTTACCTCTCACTGGCTCCCACGCGCCACGGGCGTCGTCTTGACCATTCGGCAGAAAAAAGTGTGTGGTGATAAAAAAGGTGTTGCCGAAAAACGCCGGCGAAGACCAAAAACGCGCCAAATGGCAGAAGGTGCAGAAATACATTTGCTTCGATGACACGAGCATTGCACATCGCGATGATCATCGATCAATTTCAGAAGGTTAAACTAAACAAAAGAAGGATTGCTAAAAGGCGAATGCGGACGACGAGACGATTCCTCCCGAATGCAAAGAGGAAAAATTAATTATGAAAAATGATATTCCACGATTGCAATGCACCCCCTTCGAATGAGGGTCATAATTTCACATCCACGCACCATAACACCCATCATCCCATGCAACCCAGTAATCCAATTGATTCCCCAACCAGTGAGGACACTTTTTGTCATTGCCTCACTATAATCCATTATGGTCCCAAAGCTGTTGTTGTTAATTCGACACTATGTGCTGTATTTATCCAATAAGTAGATTAAGGTTTTGCCCATGCATCAAGCTATAGAATGGGCAGTTTCCAAATTTCAAACACAGACCACATCAGTAACCAACGAATGGTCAATGTCTGATGAAGCCATTGTATGACCCGTATGAGTGGCAATTGAAGCAATCAACTCCGGAGGTAGTCAGACAAAACCTTCAGAGTGTGGTGAACGTGGGTGAACCTCATCTACTGCACGACAGCTGCAGGTATGTGATGGTAACAAGCACTAATCAAAACCAATTTAGAGTCTCTAAATACCTATTAACGCATGAACCCGTATGAAGAACCAACGTTCATAGGGGCACCTTGATGATCTCAATAGGTCTAATATTACTAATCAAGAACACCACCTTCAATTACAGACTCCATGCGAAGAACGCAGCTCGAAACTCGAGATGGTTGTTGTGATATTGGACCCACATGGTGCATCATGATACCCAACCCCTCGGGGAGTTGTCAGAGTTAAAAGACCCGAAAAGAATTAAATGTCATACTAATATAGCACACATCATGGTGCATCATGGCGGTAAAAACGTTAAACATGTGAGAAAAGAAATCAAACCGATGCCCTTCGACTTTAGGCACCCTTGAAACTCATAGGCCATGGATGGATGGATGGGGAAGATGCTTTGTTTGGGGTCGATGGTGTTTGGGACCCACGTGCCCGGGATACGGCACAGGGACGTCATTCTTCGCTTTTATTCAATCTATTACGGGGAATTAAATGCGCTACGTATGCCTGCAACATAAATCACAATTAAACGTGGTGCAAACGCAGCAGTGAAGACACGACCGATGGCAGGGAGGAAGGTCAGAAGGATGGTAAGGTCTGGAGGATGGTTGTTGTTGTTGCAGTAGACCAAGGGAGGAGATGCAGCAGAACCGGTTCAGTTATGGCGTATTACGGAATCAGTGATGGTCGAGTGGTCGCGTGGCTTTTACAATGTTGTCACAAGCACGAGTTCCCATCGATGCATCCTTTCAGCGAGCAGTGGTGGACGCCCTGCAACGGAAAGGACCATCAACGAGGATGATGGATCGGTTTCGGTGCGTTCGTCCGTGCAGTTGCTTCAGCATACAAATGTTGCATCCTGCCAGGAAACACGACGAAGAAGCAGTATGAAGAGGAGAAGAAGTAGAAGGGAAAGTTTGATTTAATTGTCCGAAAATCCACCAAGAAGAGAAAGTGGGCAAATGCAATGGTTCCAGAACATTTCTTCAGTGGAAATGTAGGTTCTATTGTTGTATCATAATCACTGATTGATTAGCGTCAATCAATGCACCCGAAATGGAATCATCGTGACGTTATTCATTCGAATTAAAATAGGGATGAAACGGGAATAATCTATTTATAGATAAAAATCATTGGGTGTGAAGCCATTGATACACCAAGCGCATTACCGAGGTATTGGAAGTCATAACGACGTGAAACGTAAATCTGCACGCGGACATATAGTCGTGTGGAACCCTCTGGAACACATCTACACAGCGTCATGCAGACAAATACAAATCCAATAATGCGATGCGTGTTTGGTCATCCAGAGTCGTCGGGCGGTATTCTTCCGTGGTGGATGTGCGTTAGTCAGCACGATCCAGCATCCAGCAGGAGGAGCGTTAACAATCAGACATGTAGATTAATCCGGGACCCTCCTCTCTTTGGATGGACGCACGTCGTCGATGCTCGAGTGACGTGTGCAAACCGTGGCACAGTTATACACCGATTTGTTCTGCATGATGCATCCACCGATCCTTACCCCTCACACACCCCTGGACCTAACCTCCAAATCGTTAAGGTGGCTGTGTCCCCTTTGCGTCTCTACAGTGTTGCAAGCAACGATGCCATATGTGTGACTCCCTGGCACTTAACAGGAGAGCTCCCAGTCGGCTGCAGCGAGCAGGATAACATACGAGTGACCCTGGGTCAGAGAGAGGATTCATGTATATGCTAATGCATGTTTACTTTCTATAACATTGCGCCAGGTCTGTGGCAGTCCTTCGGTTGGTGGCCAGTATCGAGGACATGGGACGCAATATATCCTCGAGGCGCGCGTTGCTTTGGCAGGTAATACATGTAGCACAACACTTCCGGGATGCTATCGACTCCCTATGGCCAACTAATATGGTAAACACCTGCAACCACATCGTCCTGATTTATAGCCCCGTCTGGACTGGTCGTGTGTACGAGATGAGAAATTAAAATGGGATTAATTAAAAGTAAAAATTGGATTCTGAGGGGTGGTCTCGGAGGGTTCCAAACTGTGGGAACCATCTGAATCATCGCTAGGACCAGATTTGAGCGTGGGTCACGTGCCGATCTTTGGGGCACGTGCCCGAAAGGTGCCCCGATTAGTGCGACATCAATCAATGTGGTCCTCCAACGTTATCTCCGAAGGGTTTTTCTGAAGTCGTCCCATCCCAGAAGAGGAAAATATATTGTGTTGGGAAATAATGTGGTAGGTCGTAATTTACAATACTCCAGCAGTCATTACATTAGTGTACGGATAGAAAATGGAGTGGTCATTATATTATACGAAGAGTCCAAGAAGTCCCACCCATGTATGGTCAACGTGTGGATTGGTACTACAATCCACGACGATATATTCCAAGTGTAATTGCAGTGATGAAGCGTTTTCAATACAATGTAATGGTGGATTAGGTTGGTCTGCTTCGGCGTGGACGCGATGGTTCGCGTATTATGGCGGCATTAACGAGAAATGGGGCTTCCAGATCATTGCATCGATAGTATGACCATTCCCCTAGAAGAATTTGCACATTTGAGGTCCATCCAAAGTTTTGTTGTTATTGCAGCAGGGTGTTGTGTGTTGCCATGGAGACATCGTCCACCTTAATTTGCTAGTTTTTGGGTTAGGGTATTGTGCGTCCGCAATGAATAGGCTGGAAGTATAACGAACGTGATCCGGCTCGGACACGGCAAGTGCGAGAGACTGGGCAGACAATGACCAGGAGGTAGCTGGAGGGCGCGACGAAGCTTTTACAAAAGTTGACCAAGAGGGCTTGGCGAGTTCACCTCAATCCGAAGCGCACAGTCTGCCGGCTGCTACCGCCCTTGGCTCCGGCACCAGGACCAGACCCAACAATATAGCAGACTTATATTCATTCCTCGAATGTACATGTATCTTCGTATATATAGCCACGCTCGGGCTATTATATTAAATCAACGAGTGGACTGCTGTGTGAAAGCGCTGAAAGCTTTTCAAAACAGGCATCGACGCGGCGGCGGCGGGCCGCAAAGTTGGCCGGATACTCTAGTCCTGTGTGTCATTATCACCTCGGACGAACAAAGGAGATGAAGTATGGAGCGCGCCCGCTACTATTATAACAAGCCGTGGAGGATGGGGCTGTGTGGAGGGAAAAAGCGCACGGCAGCATCGGCGAAGAACTGCATTAGAAGTCGCCACCAGCCAACGATGAAGAAAGGCTCGCGGCGGCGGTGGGAAAAAAGGCGGAAGTGCGTCTCCGACGAGCGGCGAAGAATTCGGACTCGGTCGGGAAATGGGGTTACGGTTTGTGATGTTTTCGAAATATGGTTTCGTTCCATTACATTAAATTATATACACCGCATACGGAGGTCTGCAGTCCTAGAAGCGTGAAGCTAGTAAGTAGCCTATCCTTTTGTGGGGAGGAGGGAGGATACAATCGCACATGCACAAGAGTCGAGACCGGAAAACAATAGTTTTTTCGCCTCGAGTTACGAGCATTATCACAGCGCGCCAATAAAAATAATTTTTTACTACCCTCGAGATCATAACTCACACCGAACAGTTATACACACGATATAAAACCATCAAAACTTCTTGAGTCTTGTATCTTCATGGGAACTTCTTGCTTGTCCCCATTCACGCCTTTTTAAATTCACCCATTTGTTTCGACCTTCCCGGGATGGCTTCCGTCAATTCAACCCTTGCCTTCATTTAGATCCGCAGATTCCAGAAAGGGGATGACTGCTCGAACTTCAGCCCGAAGTACAAACAGCAACTGGAGTGACTTTTCGACGACGGAGGAGACATCCGTGCCGTACGCCACTTGCGGTCACAAGACGCAAGATAAATAACGATATCTATCCTTCCACGCGTCCCGTTTTCGGGGTTGGGGATGAGGTCGTCTTCGTGTTCTTCCCCTCTTCAAGACGGACGCGGCCAACAAACGTCGACGCGCTAATGACCTAAAACTAGCAACGCGGGTCCGCCTTGATCTGTTGTCGCCCGGAGGAAACTCTTCCTTCGGCGCTTCCTTCGGACCAGATGTATCCGGACCGATACGTGACTCCACGAGGCCATTCTTAGTGATAAGCAGCCGCATGATAATAAAAATAATAATTTTATGACGCACTCATAAATATTTGTATGTGAGGCGGTCAGCGATTTTTGATTAAATAGCAGCAGACCCATGATGGGTCAGCAGCATCCTCCAAGGTGGAGTTGGAACCCTCGAGGGTGTGGGTTGGGAGACAAACAGCTCATCTATTAGTATCTGTCGATGCGCCTGCACAACCTGGGTGTTATCCGTCTCTTTAGGCGTTGAGGAAATATCCAAACGTTGCAGAACCCCTCCGAGGACATGGACTGTGGATGTGTGCTGGGGCTTTATATGAGACTCACCAGACGCGCGCTTATGACTCTTCGTCTGCCTGCTGAGCTAGGCTATGAGATTTTCATCAAGTATGCAAATGAAGGAGAAAATTACTTTTCCTATATAATCGTCATTATTTAGACATTGACATCAGCCAGAGCTCTCCACGCAGGGCGGTGCATGTTGATGCTTCTAGGACCATGTGTGTACGGATGATCAGCGCATATTGGTGTTTTTCCTTCATGCTTCACGCTAATACCACACAAGATACACAACAACCCAAACATTTCACCCAACCTTTCAAAAATTCACCCTGAACCGCATTGAAATCACCTTCAACCATCGGAACCAGCCCTTAACCTGGATCAGTCAACCACTGATTAAAGGTAGATATCCCTCGAAGATTGCATAATGTCGATGCTTTCTGAATCTGTGAGGTTGCTACTGTAGATGGGACGCAATCTGTTGCGCCCTCAGTGGTTGGTGTTTACCTAATGGAGCCAAACGAGATCGTTACGTGGCAGCATTTTGACGTTGCTGCTGCCACTGGTGGCGGCATTGGCATTACATTTTTTTTTAATTTCGAGGGACGTTCGTGTTCGCTGTTTAATTCGACGTATATTTAATTAAACCTGACGACCGCATCGTTAGAGCTCGACGAAGATCATGGGGATCGTTACGCGCGTACAATCGCTGTATACAATTAATTTCGGAATGTTTAGCGTCGGCCCACATTTGGCCCTCGGATGGGATATATATGTGGGTCAATTAAATTTTTACAGTTTCCTAATTATCCCTCATCAGTAGCCCCGGCGAAATTCACCCCGAAAATGATAATTATGTTTTTCTGGATGGACGATGGACACAGATGGACGCAATTACAGTGGTCCATGGACGAAAATCCCACTACCTGTACTTCAGAGTTGACGTATGGCATTCTGGGTAGTTGCTTAATGAAGGCACGGCGTGTTTCAAAAACTCATTTCGTCGTTGTTTGCGAAACGAGTGCAGTCAACATGCCAGAAAGTCATCGGTGACCAAAGGGGGCTTCGGAGGAGAACAAGGCCATGTAGGTGTAGTGACGTGGACATGACGGGGGGCTTAAACCTTCGCAAACCGCCGACTGCAGCGGATGGTTGCTTTCATTAACATTGCGCCACACAACATTTCAATAACCGCCAACCCAACGCAGCTCTTCATATCCGCCTTCGTGTTTGTATATCACGGCTATCACCAGAACGGACGGTTGGTCACCGTGGGGGTGGACTCATATGGACCGGAGCGTAAACGTTTTTAACGCGGCTGATATCCCATGGACAACATAAAAAATCGGCTGGGAATCGTCGCTGGAAGACAGTAAAACAACTCATATAAAATGGCCTATCTGCCTCTAGGTTATCGCACGAATCAATTGCCAACTCCTGCAGCTCGTGCAGAGCCTTCGGGAGCGGCCCACCGACCGAACGAAAGAAACTAGCTGAGATAATATTCAACCAATAAAATTGTTTCGACCGTCGTCGTCGACGTCGTCGGAGGAGGAATGCTATAAATTATCATGGGAACGTATGTATAATACTGGGAGATAAGGTCGTATAATAAAATCGAATATTAGATACACGATAAAAATGTATCACGTATCACATTCCGCTTATCTACAATTGATACCCCAAAGGCTGTTGTCAAAATATCGCAGGGGTTGACTTATCACTACCCTAACAATTGAATATTTTTTGTAATTGCTTCTTCTTGAAGAAGAGATACTAAGAGATACTAAATCCTGTTGCAAGTTAATATTAATACGAGCAAACAAAGTTGCAAAATGAAATGATTATTTACCTTCCTCGTCTTTGGCGCATTACATCTCGAGCGTCTATTTGCATGCAAACTAATCTCGGTCAGTTTTTTGAACTTTCGACGAGCATGATGTTGCAGCAACATATCTTTTTAAGTGCCTCTAATAAAGGCGGAATGAATGGCGCGGTCGAGGATTCATCATGCTCGTGCAGAGTATGAGCGCACTTACTAGTTATGTGTGTACTCAATGCAAATACGGCTTAAAAGTAGCGAGAGGCCGTGCTTTAAAATATTAATAAAGAAGCCGAAGAAGAGGGCCGCCGCCTCCTTCGCGCGCGCATATTTGCAGTCAGCGTCAGGCGAAATGTAAAACATGTCATGCGCGTGTTTGTTGCTGTTGCATATTTCGCGACTTTATATTACATATGAAGGATATGTTATACAAATCTCAGTGTCAACATGTGAACGCTCATAGGAGCTTCTCTAGTGCTGTACATATGCTTCGTGTATGTTGCAGATATATGCGAATCGAGTTTTGCACATTCGTTCGAAGCCATCACATCAAATATGGCGTATTACACATTTACCGATGCATTTCTACATATGCGTTTGTATTGTATAATCCTGCAGTTACCAGGATACTGGATACAAATGTTTGTATTGCCAAAATATGTATTGGATACAATAAATTTACAGGATACATATTATGATAGCAGGTAATCATGTTAGTTGTATCAATAATTTAGAGAAATTGTTATTGAACCTCCACATTCAACTAATCGAGTAATGAAATTCTCATTAGCTGATTCAGATGCTCTTCGAAAAGCACTTCGAACAAATTTCCATGCTGTCTTTTGTAAGACTACTTATTTATAGTTACTTATATGATGTGATATATTGCATTATATGTCAAAATCAACAAATCAAAGCCTTCTAGTAGCCTTTGAGTATAAAGTCTATGTTAATAGATTCCAATTGGAAAACACCAACCCAAATCCTGTCTCAGGATTTTTGAGGTTAACAATCCTTGATTTAAATTTTAAGAATTTCTGGTTCAAAAAATGTAAAGCTAACATACCTTCAGGATTATTAGGACTTTATGATTTGTCCTTGATAAAACAAACACTAGACTGCAGCCAATATGTTGAAAAAACTGGAATTTAGGGATCATTCAATAGTTCTACACTAACCACACAACTGTCAATACACAATTGACAGTATCCTTGGTTTTTGAGAGCTGACTCAAGGATAACCTAACATTGAATGTCAATGAATCCTAACTTTCATTGAATTGAATTGTTTCACAGTTTTGATGATCAATCTTATTGGAAAAACTTGATTTACTAGTAGAGAACTGTGGAGTAGTAAAAATTTTACAATATGTAATTGGATAACCTTATAAAACATATGTAAGAGTTGGCTAAACACAACTATCTTATAGCTGTGCAATGGCATATCAAAACAACAATCTTAATAGAAGTTTGCAAGTTGAAAAAGACAAAAGAGCTACAAAAACCATTTGGAGCAGCAGTAGTGGTGCATATAATGTCAGAGTAACAGCGACAAAGAAGCCTATTCATGAAAGGCAAACCAATAACGGATCTTGTATTACACCTCCATTTAAAAATAACATCGCATTTATCGCGCATTTACAAGCCATATGCGCGATATGAGTGGCTGGCTGTTCATTTCAACGCTCGTACCGGTTCCGCTCTGTGCTAAGCGCAATAGTAATTACACGTGGCCATTTTAATTATAAAACAAAAAGGCCGCGCTGCATGTGATGCGCTGGCGTCCGGCCGACCGGCGAAAAACGATATCCATGTTGAAAAAGAGCAGAAAGCCACCGGCGCCGACACAGCACCAGCTCCATCCACGTTCATCATCATCATCATGATGATCATCATCACCGAGCTGCTGTTGATGCTGCTGGAGCACAACGTCCAGCAGAATCATATCGAGAGAGAAAGAACTCGGACGCGTTCGGGCCTTCTGTGCGCTGGGTGCTAATCTGCTTTCTCTCTGCAGCCGAATGCGTGTTGTATCCGCTATCTAATGCAGCACCGGATGGACTTTTTAATCGGCGCACATATCGCGAACACATCAAACGTCGCCTGCTGCAAAGTGCAGCGCGAAAATTAGCTCTGCATGCGCGCCGACAAAAGAGGGCAAAAAATTGCAATTATCCCTCGCCGCCACCTGAATCAAAGATTTTTTAATGATGGCGTTCCATTCGCGGACCATCGGGGAAATCATCGAAGAGACGAAGGGATGGGGGGCAGAGTGGTCGTTTGATGTGGCGAAATCGCTCATCAAAAGTTGGCCGCTGCGCTGATTAGGCGGAAAATGCAAAGGTCTTGTTCGCTCAGTCGAACGTAAGCACATCACCGCAATATTCTAATAAATACACGCGGGCGGTTCAATGAAAATGTACGTATTTCGGAGGAAGCTGCAGCCCACACCGACACACAGCGTGGAAGCCGCCGAGCGCAATATAAAAGAGCTTTTGTGGTCGTCGCTGCTGGTCGGCTTTCATAGAGGAGTCCCATGTATATGTATAATCATCAGAAATTAATATGAAATTCGCTCATGTATATGCAATTATACGCAGGCCGGATGTTTTCGGATCGCGGGCCAGAATGGGGAACAGGCCTCCGGTTGGTTCCAATGGGTTGGGGGCCGTGTGTGCCCCATAATGTATCAGTTACCTACACAAGATCCGAGGTGGAATAATACCTCATATACATTCAATGTTGGCTGCGTTCCATAGCTCGAGGCNATCGCGGGCCAGAATGGGGAACAGGCCTCCGCTTGGTTCCAATGGGTTGGGGGCCGTGTGTGCCCCATAATGTATCAGTTACCTACACAAGATCCGAGGTGGAATAATACCTCATATACGTTCAATGTTGGCTGCGTTCCACAGCTCGAGGCCAATTTCATCATCATCATCATCCGTTGCTACTCTGTAATTTCACCACCTCCTGGGTTTCACATACACCCTCATGTGTGTCTACCCAAATATCTGCAACTCGATCATATTACAATTACCTATGTGACTATAGTAGAGATTACTCAGTGTAGGGGCACCTGGATAAATATTATCTCAGATCAAGGATGAGAAGACCAACAAGAAGTAGGATTAGGGGTGTTGTAGTCTTCTGCTCTAGGTAGTAGGTTGCTGAGGATTTTCACCTGTAAGGCCATGTAAGGCCTGTCAGGCCCTCACCTGTGTTAGCTTACAGTTCCATGATCCACAGCCCTTAGCCTCAGATGCAAAAAATAATCTACGAATTCCTTAGGTTGCTCAGATTGATTGAAGACTAAAGGGGAAGTCTGGGTAACCCAGTTATCAAAAGTAGGACCCATGTATGACCCCATGTAAGACAGACCCTAGCTTCTGATCAGAAAGAATGTAAAAATCTCCTAAGAGTTTAAGGTTAATTCAAGACAAAGGTAGAAGTCTGTAAACCCTAGAGTCATATTACAATTCCCTATGATCCCTATGATCTGGATCTTCATCAACTTACAAGTAATCGAATAACAAACTGATGATTTGAAAGCTCTTCGAACAACACCTAACCAATGAAGTTGAGTAGTAACCTCCAAGATTATTCGCTTCCACTTGAAGGTTCTTCTATGTTGTACTATCTATTAAATCAAGCTGTAACCATCCTCTGAGATCATATGTACCAAGGAAGGTCTTATAAGAAGAGGAAGAAGTCTGTATAACCTAGTCATGTTACAATTACCCATATGATCCCTATGGATTACTCCATGATAGAGGTACCTGGATAAATATTATCTCGGATCAAGAATGAGAAGAGCAACAAAAATAGGGATTACATCCGTGTCCTCTAGGTGAGCGCGCCTTGCTTCAGCACTCACCATTCGTCGATTCGAGTCACGGACAAACTCTGTAAATGGCAACGATTTGTAAAAGTCCAGCCCGGAAAACAAATGCCCCCATCGTCGGAGGTGGGCGCCTAAAAGGCTCTCCCGGATGCAGCCGAACGCTGCCCCGGATGGCAGGAATGTACGCCGCGAGATTGAAGACAAGAAGCAGAGTGTGCCCGACGACGACGACGCTCGTCGTGGAAAAAATGCATCGTATTCCTCGGCGCACGAAGGGAGAGACAATTTTCTATTCCATTTGCTGCCGTCAGTTACGCGCCGACATTGTCCAAGTAGTCCTCCGCGAAGAAGAAGAAGAAGCCCCAGCGTGCGCCCTTGCCGCACTTAGGTGGCTAATTAGTCTCAATAATAATTAACGGGCTAGAATAAATCACGGAATCGCAGAGCGCGCGCTTCGTCGAAAAACTGCGCGCAAACTTTTAATTTAAACCCGCGCGCGCCTCTCTTTTTTGTTTGTTTGCGTGGCCGATGGCGTTTGTCGTAGATTTATCGAAAGCAATTTGAAATATATATATCTAGGCCCCTGGAACCAGTGCGCAGTCGAAAAAAATGCAGAAAGGGATACATACTTCTTGTAATGTAGAAAAACAATACCTTACATTCGGGGAGATAAACAAGGAATGGAAATTCGAAGCTGGAAAAAACTGGCAGGCTTCACGCCTAAAAAGAAATGATAAACGCACGCGAACCCCTGCAAGATTGTTGATGTTATCGGGGGCGCAGCATACAAGCTGAAGAGGAGAGGGCGGAGGATGGCGCCCCAAAATTGCCACCCGAACTACGAAGCGCGAAAAAAGTATACGTCGAAACAATAAAAACAAATGGCTGCGCGCTTTACGAATGAGTGATAACATAAAAAGCAACGCTTCTGCACCACGCCACTGAAGAATCAAACCGAAGGCTGCCAGGTACACACCAGACTCCCATATCAAAATGTATTTACTCCAACTTCATGTTCGCATCGCGTGAAGTACTCTCTTTCTTCCAAGGTGCACCCGAACAGAAGCGCCATCAACTTTTAGGTGTATATTATCCAATGTTAAAAACGAGTAAACGCAATGCGCGAATGCTTTGGAAGAGGAGGAAGTTTACGACTTTAGAATGTGCCCACTGTTCGCAAGCGACGGACGCCTGCAAGATTTCTTGCCGTTTCTTCCAACAGTGCGACACGAAATTCGTATAGTTTACACAAAGACGCGCATTCATAACAAATTCCGCACGCTTACCACCCACTAAATGTAAAATACTGGGAAAATATGAATGAAGACGAGTTTTTTGCGTGGAGGAGCTCGGGCGATAGGTGAAGCATAAAAAGCAGTCTCATCGGAAATAGACCGTCCGACTCGATGATGGTTGGTGCCTGGGTTCAAGGGCAGATGAATATCAATGAGCAGCTTCTCGTCTCGGCCACGGTTCCCGTTGCGGATGGGCGAGATGAATCCTTCAAGTGCGTGCACTTGGTTGACCCCGAAAAGAATTATACCATCACGTTCATACGTGTCGAATGTACGCGTACTGTTTTTATCAAATCGGTCTTCCTACCCGACATTCGGAATGGTGCTGCTGCAGTGTTGATAGGTTGCACCGCCTTTCATGTGGTTCTTCATGTGGGTGTATCAGTAAATTGAAGGAATTTATACAGTTGTATACAGTTGGACTACAAATGTCTGTAGGAATCTAGAGTTGCAGAGGTATAAGCCTATTGGAATTGTTCCCATAGGACCAAGAACACCTGAAGTCTTGAAAGTGGGACCTTCAAGGTAAATGTTAGTCGTTATGGTCCCAAATCACTCTGGTGTTGCAAATCAAACCAAAGTATCTTTACTAGACAAATTTGGGTATCTTACTCTGGAAGCTATAGGCTTACTAAGAAAAGGTCCTAAGACACCTGAGGAAGGATACAAGAGATTCTGAGTTGTAATGTCATAAAGGTCCGTCCCATAATATTACACCAAGATCCGGAAGACCTGATCTATCAAAAATTTCCAAATTGGAAGTGGGACATCTGAAAGATCAGAACTATCAAGTTATCAGATTGATAGTTGGTACTTCAGCAACAGAAGGTTTAGTATAGGCGTTCTAGAACCTTCCAGAAACTTGTAAGGAATGTTAAGTAGTGTGTATCAGATGACCAAATTCGAAATTACCAATTCAATGTGAGGTTTTACTAGTACCTTAAGGAATGAGGTTATGTTAGGTTGACAAATTCATCCCATAGCAATTTGGAACCTAGGAATTTCAAATTGGTAGATGTTACAAGAACCTTCAAGTGCCTTTCTAATGATTCTACCAAAAAGGGTTGTCGATGGTAAAGTTCCATCCTAAGATCTAGTTGGAATCTTCTGAAAGGTGGACTCAAAGGTGGTCAGTCCTATAAGAGATCTTTGAAGTGACAAAAGATTCTGAAGGTGGTGTTCTACTGTATAATACTGCAATATGTCGTGGCTGATTTCAGGAATCATTTCACCGCCCACATTCTTCAGTTATTGTATAAAAGCCTGTAGACAGCTGGGCGATACCTACATCCGGAGTTGACTGATACGAAAAGTAAACGTAAAGCAAACGCGGATTTTTCCCAAATCTCTCTCTCTCCACTCTCCACGTTCCGCACTTCTTCAGCAAATTGTTGATGGAAGATGTTCGAGGCTCGAAGCTTCGCCTATAGGTGCTACAATACTCCCGTGATTAATTTTCCATTTTCTCCTTCCTCGCACTCTCCCAACGGCATGCATCTGTCGCCTCCGCCGAAGCCTACTTGTTCCCGACAGCCTTTCACGCCGAAAACAAAAAGTAATTGTTCGGCGCGCGCGAAGAAAGCACGTCTAATGGAAGAACAATAGTACACATCTTGATGACGTGCCACGGTTTCGGAAAACGGAAACAAGCCTCAGTTGGCCGCCTGCGGCTTTTCCTGCGGTGAGCAACGTACCGATTGGAGGCACCTGGCGCAGGCATTCGATTGGCCGAAGATGGCGCGTCCCAACCTGCACCAGGTAGCACAGGTAGTTGCCGACGGCGATGTCGGCTACGATTGGTGCGCTGCTTCTTTCCTGCTGCGCACGCGACTCCGCGAAACGGCTGCCCAGGTATACACGGACGGATGTGGAGGACCTGGAGGAGAGAGCGCGGCAGGTGCGCGCAGCTCCTCCTCTTATCGATTCGGCAGGTGGTCGCTGCGGATTGGCTGCTCCTGCTGGCGCCTGTCAGCTAATACAATTCCCGGGCTGGGTTTTAATGCGCGGGCGGCCAGGGACACTGCTTCTTCGGGACGTCACCTTCAGCAGGAGCTGGAGTTGGAGGATGAGGCGGAGGACGATGGTAGAGGGGTGCTGATCGGAAGCTGACTCATGAGGACCATGTTGCACTCTACTAGGGGATGGATGTTTTTGTATCCAGATACTCTGCAACTTTCTGCAAATGGTCGTTGTATTGTCTGTGTGATTCACCCAGGATGTGCGAGCATAATGCACCTATTTGTATCACAAGATGGATATCTCTTTGTCTATGGGCTATGGTCTATGGACTAAGGGCAGTGTCCATATTTGCAACCCTCGAGTTTGGGGCACCTTGGCACGCGGCATGGTATTGTTTATCATTCCAGAACGAAGTGAGCAATAAACCATTACAACATAACCTATTTGGTCTAAGGTCCACAATGTGGGCTTGTAAGCTTTGCTGGTCCCGGAATGTGAAAGACATAACCTTAATGCGCACTCGATATTTAATCCAGCTTTGAAGATGGCCGGCGAAGAAGTGGAAGCACGTGCGACTATAAAATTAAACAATTCCTCGTGCAGAAGGTCTCGCTTCCTCCCAGAGACTCACCCGCTTGGAGATTTTCAAACAAAATATGCTGCACTTAATTTCGAAACCGTAGCCGACGTTGTTTGAAACGTCTGCACACAAGAGATGAGTATAATAGAAACCTGCGCTTTGTATGCACAGTGGGAACTCATTCTGTTTCAATACACCCCGTTTTTCGGCGCGCCTGTTTGTTTTCCTCCACAGGCCAGAGATGTGCCTTGTTGCCACCCGAAGAAGAAGAGGCGTCCATGCACCCATCCATCCATCCATCCAGCAGGAGGATTCCAACGGGAGCAGGGCGAAACTCGTAATAACGCGCGCGCGGATACAAAACTTATTCATTCCGTTATGTAGTTGTGTTGTCTCGACTCGGGCCGAAGAATGAAGACGAGCTGAAGAATATTATACAAGTATAGACACGTATAGAAAGTGTGGAAAAGTTGCCAGCCAAAGCTTGAGCGCGCCCTTTGTGCCAGCCAGACTCTTAAATATTATTAAATTAAGAAGAAAAGGTCTGCGTTCGTCTGGAAACATCTCATTCTCCTCCTTCCTCCATGGATCTCTGCATGGATCTCCCAACCCAAAACGGGGTACAACTATAATGATTATAGTATACATAGGTCTCATTGGAGGTCGTCCAAAAACGAAGAAGACAATGAATTAATAAGATTTGAAGCTAGATCTTCAATAATGACGCCCTAAGTATGAGGCTAAGGTCTTCAGTATGCAACCAGGTTTCTTTCTACTCAAATATAAATGAATCCGAAGAGCAAACATGAAAGGTGGGGAAGGTCTTCTTCGACGTTATTGTAAAATGCATGAGTTCACCTGCATCACGAAGAGATGATATATGTTTCACGATCCACGGTTCCAGAAGAGCAGCAGCAGCCACATGTGGCAGCTATGGGATAGGACGTGATATGTCGTCCCATATGGTTTGTTTATTTGGTTTTTATTCGGCGGCAATATCATCTCTGGGGAGCCCATCATGCTGATGCGCAGCGGCCCCCCAGGTTTCTCGCACGTAGAAGATGCTCACGAAGGGCAAACAGCTTCGACCTTTTCACCGGAGTTCTCGAGTTACCTATTCATAAGTGCCCCATCGTTTCGGCTGTATGCGGAATTCCAATGCGGGATCTTGTAGTGGTGGATAATTCAAATCAACTGGCGTATAAATATTCCAGAAGGGGCGTGAAGAATGAATTGGTTCAAGACATGGAGGATTCCAGGTGTTAATCAATGATTGATTGATCTTCACATTTATTGATCTGGGGAATCTTTCGGGAATGTTTCTTTGGGGGATTTAGATGTTTCTGAGCCTTCTGAGTTAACAGATGGACAATAAATTTGGTACAAGAAGAATTGTTATTGAACCAGATAGAATGGGTTCTAGGAGGAGACCAGAACCATTCCATTCTTTAGGTCTGTAGGAAGTTATTGACATGACCTTCAAATCCCATTGGAATCGATACCTTCAACATCTTCTGATGGATAGTGAATTACCGTGAAGAACCTTAGCCTTAGATGTAAGGGACCTCAATACTCTTTGAACCTTCTAGGCTCTGCTGTTAGAGCCTTCTGGGGTATAATCTGTTTTCCAAGATTCCAAGATACAGAAAACATCTCAAGAATCAGATGCTATTGATGATGGGACCACAAATCTCACAGATCTTCCTAGAACAGTTCCACTTTTGAGGTTCCCCTTTTGACAAATCAGTTACAGAAACAGCAATCTTCAATTCTAGAAGAACTTGAACGGCATTTTAATTGAAAACACTCAATTTCTTATAACATGAAATAAAGAACTGAAGGAAACTTAAAAGGTTCAAGCTTTCCGCCCTTATTTCAATAATTAGTAGAGCAATACAAGACTAATCATTAGCAAAACTGATCCCCAAGTTGGGAATGTGTTGTTTCATTGCAGCAAACAATTTCAAAATCTCCACATTTGAACCACATATAAACTGCACCGCTGAAGCTCCGCGTTAATTTCACATTCGAATCCCAGAACCGGTAAAAGTTAGCAAGTAGTAATTTGCTCATCAGTTATTTCATCTCGACGTGAAGTACGCACGCGAGCCCCGAAGCCTCAAGAACCCAGCAACCAACCGCAAGCGCCGAGTGTATTTAAGATAATATTTTCGTTTCCGCATCTTCTTCGCGTTTTCCAAATGCGCGCCCGGCAAACTTTTGGCTCGAACCCCTTCGACGCAGCGCCTCCACCACCACCACCATCAGCATCCCCGGCAAGGCGGAAGATATATTTCTGTGCAATGCGGTATAATGACATGGTGTAATTGCCTCTAATTACTTGTAAAATTACCTTGTGGCATAAAAGATGGCTGATGGCTCTCTGGCACTCCGAGCAAAGTTTTTCCTCCCGAGAAGGAAATGAACCCGTTCAGAACGATGATTGCCGTTCGTTACCAGCCTCCTCCTTGGCGCCCTAAGATACCATCATAAATAAATATACCGTTGCGAGTGTTATTATTTCTTGGGCGCGGCGTGTTTTTATTGCGGTATATTGAGCTTTAATTAAAACTTTAAACGTTCGGATTGTTCGCAGTCAGTTTCGTTGCAGCCGGGCTTCAAATTACATCATGTATCAGTGATGCCTCTGCTGGCTTTCTCTTCGGAGGCGGTTTTTGGGACCCGCAGGAGCCGATCGGGCCCCGAAATGTTGTTTGAACTGGTGGCGGCACAATTACGGGCATTAATGTGTCCGTGTGGCTCAGCAGGCTAAATACGCATGTAATGGCCGCCCATCCCATCTTCATGTCCTTCCGGATACACACACACACACACTGGTTCAGTTTCCAGACAGGAGAACACGGGTCCTGACATTAATTACCTATATCCGTGTAACGCGAGCGATCGAACACAACCTGTCAATTAGACGGCATTAGTTGAGGATCACTCGTGTGCGCTTTTCGTGTCCATCCTCCTCCACTTGAGCTTCGCCAGGCGCCGCCATTGCCGAAGCGGCGGCGTTGAGCCCCCGATGGGACGTGGTTCGTGCTCGGGCAAACTTTAGTGATTTGTTCGAGGATGGGCGATTCCTGTTCGAGAGCACTAATTGATGACCGCATCACACAGCGCCATTGGTGCTGGTGTTGGTGGTAGCAGCTCCTGAAGGAGACAGCAACTCTAATAGAAATGTCAACTTACAGTTGCTCCCCATTCACTCGAACTTGAATGGGCAAACTTGAAACTGCCCTCTGCACACAAAAGTTGAAACAAAAAACTGGAGGTTATTTATCGCCATCCGCGAGAATATTCCACGCCTGATCAGTTTTATTGGTGATCTATGTGAAGGCAATGATTCCAAGAGCGCGCCGATAGATTTATTCATTTTAATTAGAATTTTTGGCTCTCTTAGCGGCGCAAGAGTGTTTCGTCGTGATGGTCGCTTTGTGCGTGTTCGCTCGCACAATAATAACATAATTTTCGGACCTAGTTTATCGAGCAGCATTAATTTCGCGCAGGCGGTAGTAGAGGCGCTCGTTGCAAAAATGAAATATTCGCGCAAACAAATTTAAAGCATTACAATGCGCGTTGTTGGACGGCGGCGGCTTCGGAGGGCGGGAGTTGAGGGTGGCTTTCGATGCAGCCTGTTGGAATGCCGCCAATACGCAACTATCATCTCGATGTAGCTACTTTATTGTATACGCGTACAACCCGGGAAAATGTTGCACGCTACTTAACTCAACACATCACTTTTTGCC